>JABUQX010015400.1:37500-53849 GCA_015478945.1 Trachelipus rathkii | reverse complement strand
ATAGTTTGGTGCTGCGCCCAGGCTTGACTCTCCTAGCATAAGCTAGGAGATAACCCTCAGCCGTTAAACAATAAATGGGAATATGTTTTATACATTGGTTATGGTGGATGTAGCGGTTGTTGATATAGCTCTATTACTTCCGTGAATAAAGGTCTGAATAATACTGACTTTTTACGATATCAAAAATTAATACGGGAAAAATTATTCGATCTATACTCGGGACTGATCCTATCTCGGTGACTATATTGTAACGAGAGTTTCATACTGGATCATGAGTAATAGTACTAGGCATCTTATGTATCTTAGTCAGTCGTCTATTTCATAAAGTTTATATCCGGCTACTCACCTACTCGTTTCTGAGAGATGATAGCTATACATACTGGTGAGAGGCTAACGGACTAATATTTATATAGGCTGTTGAGCGTAGTTCCTGGGAAGGTATTTAGTACATAACAGTCTCACAAGACTACACTTACCGTGATTATATATACGTACCCTAGGGGCTGATTCTCATCGAGTATTTTGCCTACTCCTGATACCTCAAGGCGCCGGTGGAGGTCTCATCTTATATCATACTATCCGTCAGCTCAGTTCACCTCTTAGTCATCTATAAATGCTCTTAGCGTGTATTACATCGACGCGAGAGAAACGTAATTTAAATCAGTTTAATCACTGGAGATTCGGAACTTTTACCGAAGTTGGTTTGCACCTACTGAGGTAAAAACTTCATCTACACGGTGCCTTCAACATTGTTCTATTCCTGTTCACCTCCTCGTGTTATATAACACTATACGGAGATAGTGAGGACGATAGTGATGATTCCGATGATTGGTGTTGTACATATAAGATAATGCGTCTTGACTTACCTCTAGGAGATGGAATCTACTATCTATTTCTAGAGAGGATGGACCTAATCTTATAATATCGTGGGGTTAAGGTATTGTTTCATGTACTTGTGCCTCTACTCGTGCCGCTCAAGGCGGCCCAGGAGTTGACACCCGTGAAGATACCCCTCAGCCGCTCATAATAAAAATGTAATCGTGATAACTAATAATTGGTCATGATGATTCAGAGCAAATAAGCTCTATACTTATCTAGTGAAATGAGCTCAGAAAATTAGTGACCTTTTCGTACCAAAATCACGAAAAGTTCGATCACCGCGCACTACTTCTTCCGGGACTGACATACACTATGGTGATTTTTGTGAGTTTTCACCTTAGTAGTATACGGAAGACGTGTATCGTTCATGATAGATTTCCGTTATAATATCCTATCGGCTTCCCATATCTGTAGTGAAGTAGATATAATTCATGTGTGATTAAGAGGGCCACTGAGACTATAAATTATATTGTATATGTTAGAATCTGCTGTGTAGTATCCATGGAAGATTATCATACTATATATACAGCTAAATAGACATACTACTCGTACAGTACAGCGGCGTATTCATCATATCGAGCTTGCCTCTGAACGGTGAACGGTTAGTACATATAGTCTCCATCCTAGCTGACTAGTCTACTGATCTAGGGCCTCTGCGTGATACCTACTCTAAGAGTGAGAGATGTATGAGTAGAATATTGTGATAATTTAAGGTGAGATGCTCGATATCTACGAGGGTGAACTACGGAAGAACTATCATCTTCTCAGTGCTCACATCGTGTATCTATCTACTATGTTCCATCCCTCTAGTTATATATGTACTATTAACTCGTGCTTAATATCTTGGGTGAGAGTTGGGTAAACGTGATACGGGTCCGATGTATTGTGTTGTTTGAATAGAGAATAGCATGTTCAGTTTGATCAATTTCTTCTCTCAATAGGGAGGAAGTCCTTACTATTATTACTATTCGGATAAGTGGCCAATATTTATAAAGTCTCGGGTATAAATGGTTTAGTCTCGGTGTGAACTGTGCTTCTCTACACGTATTAAGCTACGTATACTATAGAGTCGAGCTACAGGTATAGTACACTATATGATACCGATATAATTAAGACTCACTCTATCCCGCACAAGATTTAGTTTCACAAGACCTTTGGTAAGTAGTTGAGATAAATAGATCTTAACTTAATATTTTACCGTTATAATAGTAGTCAGGAATATAATATTTGCTATAGCTATTTACGTGATACTACAATATATTGCACGGTTTTACAAAATTTGAGTAGCTATATTACAACAAAACTCGTGCTCGTTGTCTTACTCTCTTGACCTGTGTGATCTGTATGACTTCGTGTCTGTCTGGTGTAGTTTGTCTGTTCTAGCTCTGTCTGTCTGGGTGCTGCATGTCTGTTGGAATAGATATCCTGTGGTGCTCTCTTCTGTTCTTCTGTCTTGTCCTCTGTGTCTGTCTCTGTCTCTGTCCTGTTGCTCTTCTCAGTCTCTCTCTCTACTCTGTCTCGAGGGTGGTAGGCATTCGGTGCAATATCCTCTTCGGTGTTGATGCTGGCCACTCGTGGTCCTATCTTCATCAGTCTTTGTCTTCTACTGTCTCGTCTACGTCGAGTGCATGTTAACGCTCATCATAAGATCACTACTTCGTTCCGTGTCTCTCTAGTCTGGTGCGATATTCTTCTATATATCGGCTTATTTGTCCCTCTACTGATAACATAGAGCAGAACGCGGTGGAATGAGTATTACTTTCTATTATACATTCTACGTGCTACTAATAGCTCTATAGTATAGCCTATATGCGTACCTACTCCTATTGTCACGAGATATTTAGAGTAACGTTTTTGACATAGATATTATAACACGGAGCTTCGGACACTTCGAGTGTAGTGTACACCCGGGTAGAATAAATACTCTTATTCTCACGGTTATTGTATTATTTCTAACATCGTATCCCTTAGTTATTCTAATTCCCTCTGCTAATACTACTTGTGGAGAGTGTAGGGACGATATCATTGTAGGTTTATTATTTCCAGATGATTGGTGTTTGCCTTGAGAGTAAGTAGTTCATTGGCAACCATTCTACCTAGGAGATAGAGATGATGCTATCTAATAATTTCGTAGAGTTAAATTAGTAACCAATCTTAAAGTTAGGGTATATAGGTTTTGTCCTCATCGTGGACTGTGTAGCTTATTACCTCTCGTTAGATGTTAAATGAGTCACAAGTAGCTGCTCATTATACCGAGATATTATACCTCTAACATACTTAAAAAAGATTCGTCTCATAGATCTTTGGTAAGGTATTCGAGCCAATAAAAGTCGTATACTATTTCCGTTGAAAAGGGTGAGAAATTACCTACTTTTTTCTGAGATCCAATATCACGGTGAATAAAGAATTTTGATTCACTATCAGTAGCTACTGCGCCCTCTCGGACTTAGATAACCTATTCGTATATTTTTTGGTGTAGTTTTTTATCTCACCTGGTCATAGAGAAGACGTACTTGTTTCACTTGAGTATCTCTCCGTATCTTACAGCAAGGTGAGCTGTGGCAACTAACTCGCGGATTCGGGGAAGAGGAGACTTTTTAACTGGGTTTTAATAGCGTTTGTATTCTAGAAAACGTGCGATACACTAAGAAATACTTCTTTACTGTGTGATATGTCCTGGAATAGTTACCAGTGGCATTTAAGTCGATTGTGATTGAGAGATATTATGTGTCTCATTAGAGCTAAACCTACAACAGGTTTACCACTTTACTTAACTGGAGTTTCATGCATATCTGTGTATTGCTATTTTGGTCTTAATCTCGTTATCATACTTATTGTTAGATCGCGTGCTGTGCAAGAATCAACACATTCCGGCAAGGAGCGCAGGACAGATTATAGCAGTTGACGACTAAACAATGAACTTTAAAGGTAAAGAATTCAAAACGTATTATTACACACTCTTACGTGACTACGTGCAGATTAGGATAAGATTGAAAGTGATATCTATTGTTGAGTTAGTAGAACATTTATAACAGGGCTCTACGGGATGAAAAATGTTCTGCGTGTATAGTGGAGTGAGGAAGAGTTCTCGTGTGGAGATTTTACAGAAAAGCTCTATTAGAACTCCAGTAAGCATCAAAGTGTACATCCTATGGATTGCAGTTTCTTGTTACTCTTAATTACTCATATCTTGATACTCTTATTATCGTGATAGTTGGTGAAGAGGGGGATAGATAGGTTAGTTGGGGTATTGACTTGAATGGTGGTGGAGGATGAGTTTGGTAGTAGTTCTCGTGGGTGGGGTGATAGATCCTTACTATATATATATAGTATCCAGCATAGTTCTACCATCATGGATTACAGGTCATGTTATTACACTCCTGAATACAGAGAGACGCGTGACATTGACATTGGTGCTGAATTTAATCGTACTTCATCGAGTATTACTATAATATTATATATATATAATATTTATATATTATATTATATATATATTATAGTATAGTTATATATATTATATATATATATATATATATATATATATATATATATATATATTGTAGATAGATATAGATATATAATATAAAATTATATATGTATTCTATAATATATTATATTAGAGAGAGAGAGAGAGAGAGAGAGAGAGAGAGAGAGAGAGGAGAGAGAGAGAGAAGAGAGAGAGAGAGAGAGAGAGAGAGAGAGAGAGAGAGCGACAGAGGCAAGAGATAAACACACAAAAACACAGACAGAGACAAGAGATCAGAGGCAGAGACAGAGAAGAGACGACAGACAGCAGACAGACAGCAGACAGACAGACAGACAGAACAGGAATTAGAGAGAACGAGAGAGAGAGAGAGTCAGAGAGAAAGAGAGAGAGATTTTTTGTTTAGCTATCAAATTGAAACCATATATGTAAATATATATACATATATATATATATATATATATATAATTATTATATTATATATTAATATATATATATATATATATCTATATATATAATATGTTATATATATATATTTATAATATATATATATATATTATATATATATATATATAATATTAATTCTATATTATCATAATATATTAATTATATATATATATATTATATATATATATATATTTAAATTTTAATATATATATATAATATATTATTATATATTAATATAATCTATATATAATATTATATATATATATAAACATAATACTCATCCTTATATATATCTATACATATATATTATACTATATATATATATAATTACTAATTTATAATATATATTATATTATACTATATTGATTATATATATAATAATATATTAATTTATATATATAATATATATATATATATATATTTATATATATATATATTATATATTTATATACTATATATATATATATATATCAACATATTTATTATATACTATTTTATAATATATATATAGTATATATATTATATATTAATATTTTTATATATATAATATATATATATATAATAATAAAAATAATATTATTAAATAATAATATATAAATATAATATATATAGTATCAAAATAAATAAATACATAAAAATATATATCAGGTGTTATAGTATGTAAATAATTAATAATAATATTAAATATATAATATATATAATATTATAGTATATATAAATTTATTATTTGTAAAAATTTATTTTATGTTCGTACTTATGCTAGATTAATGAGAGGCACAAAATTTTAGCATAAGTAAGTGAAAATAATATATAACTGTCCTTTTGAAGATGCTCTTCAGATCAGTAAAAGAATCAAGATCAAAAGATTATATAAGGAAATAGAAGAAAATCTCACTCAAGATACTCTCATCAGAAATCCTCCCGGGCAAGAGCGATAAACTTCAAGGAAAGGCTGCGACTTGAATTTCGATCACAAATTTTCGCCTAAACGAGAGTCAGAGGCAATTGTGGAAACGCGCTGGGAAAAGGCTGTGACTACAATTCGCCTACGAAGAGTATCTCAACAGAAGGGAACTTTTGTTACTTTTTAGCTTTCATTCATAAATTATTTTTTGCATTATGACCAAAGTTTTATTCAAATATGATTTTCCTAAAACTTACATGCCTCTTATATAGGGTGCTTGCTCTTAAATAACACCAACTTAGCAAGTCGTACCTTATAATTGGTGAAACCTGAGAAGAACCCAGACTTCATGACGCCTTCTGAACAACAACAAAATGAAAAAGAAAAAACTACTATAATATTAAAATTCTCACACAGAACATCCGAACAATGACTCAAGCAAACGAACATTATCGATACTGGACTTCAATTTTCATTCTAATTTGGTTATGATCTTCAATTTTTCACACATAATCAAAGTTCGAGGATATCATAGCTAGACATAGCAACTATCCTTTCGTAATGGGATTATTTCATCATTCAACAGTTTGGAATTATGGGCAGAAACTCATTTTTGAATTCCCACAAAATAGACATAATAATGTATTTTAGACTATACTAAATGTTCTGTGCCTCTCCTTTTATGTATGAAAATTTTTTCAAAAGAATTACCTTAAATTTCAAGGCAACATTCGGCTATACATATGTACTTCTTAGGTATGGATTTCTTTTTCATCATTTTAAGTTTGGATTATGGGCAGAAACTCATTTTTGGATTCACTACGATTTGATTCCTTTTTCGAAATTCATAATGGTTTCTGTGACTTCTCTTTTATGATTATGAGAATTTTTACAAATAAAGACGCTAAACTTAAGCCTTTCGTCTTAATACGTCCAAGCAATGTTTCTCTGTAACTACAAACTTTGAACACTCACGTGCGCGATTGTCAAATCATGGATACGTTAGAAACGTCTTTATATTGCTTTCACTTGATATAACGGTTGATTCAATAATACTTCTCTTTCAAGTTTTTCTTTTTCATATCAATAAATTATTATGTATTAACATTTTTGTTTTTTATGATTTAAATGTTTGTTATGTATTAGTTTATTTAAAAGATGTTAATGCTCCTGTGTTTATGCCCTTTTTATTTCTGGTAATATAATACATTATTGTTTTTTAATGTATTCAAAATATTGTATATATGTTTAGATCCTTCGGATGTAACAGATTATGCTCGTAATTTAGAATATTAAAATTTCTTGTATAACTTATTTCTTGCTTAAATGTTGATTGTCTCACTATCGTTTCGGACAATAATTCCAAGATATGATTCATTTGAAAGTATAACTAAATGTATTTTTAGTTAATTAATTTCTTGTATCCACATAATACACCATCTATAACATACTTTCATAACATACAATCCGTCTCTTAGCGCAGGAAGTAATGTACCACTCTCAAACATTTGTATAAATTTATAATTATATAGTATCGTACTTATGCAAAAGATTTGCGCGAGAAAAAATTTTAGACATAAGTAAGTGAAATAATATAACTAAATCGTAACCTTTTGAGATTGCACTTCGTTCAGTCAGATAAAGTCAGATCAAGTGTATTAGAATAGAAAGAAAATGAACTCACTCAAATACATCTCTCAAAGCAATCTCCCGGCAGAAGCGATAAAACTTCAAGGAAAAGGCTGCGCCTTGAATTCCGATCACATTACTCGAAACAACACTACAACGAAAGAGTCAGACGCACTTGTGAGAAAACGCGCTTGGAAAAGGCTGTGACATACCAATTCGCCTACGAGGAGAGTATTCAACGAAGGGCCTTTTGTTTACTTTATACTTTCATTGCATATTTTACTTAAGTTGAATAAACATCATTTCAACTATGATTTTAAAAATGTACCATCCTATATAAACTAACACGGAGTGTTGGCTCTTAAAATAAGCCACACTTAGCAGAACATCCCTATATTATATATATATTTATATATATTATAATATATTATACCTAATATATTATATTATTATATATATAATAACATATATATAATTATATATATTTATTAATAATATAACATATATGTATAATAATAATACAATATAACATATATAATAATATATATATAAAATAAATAGATATATATATATATAAAATATAATATATATATAAAAAATTAATATAATAATAAAAAAATAAATATAATAAAAAATAATATATATATATATAGAAAATTATAATATATTATAATATAATAAATAATAATATTAATATAAATATAAATAAAATATAATAAAAAAATAAAATATATATATATTATAAAAATAAAAAATATATATATATATTAAATATTATATATATATATTAAAATATACTAAATAATATAAATAATAATATAAAAAAAAATATTATTATATATAATTAGGATGGATAGATAGTATTTTCGAGATATAAAATTTTGGCTACTAAACCCCCTACAAACGTTCGAGATAACATAAATCGGGCTGTAGAAAAAATAATCACCTCAACGGACAACTGGTAGAGCCAACCTATAATAGCAATAATGAATATTGGAACATAATTATAACGCAATGATTAATCCGTTCAAAAGCGGTATACTCTTCCCTATCTTCGTATCATCGACAAATATTTCTTTTTTAAATATTGATAATTAATACGTGGAATAATAAAAGTAACACAAGCAATTGTTTCAAAACATTTATAATAGACTTTTCCAAAAGTTAGTTCGAAAAATTCCTGAAATAACATGAAGAATTTCAGAAATATTAGAGTTTATGTAACGCAAATCCACGGAAGAAAGGAAGAATTTTAAATTTATTTGCTGCAATATTTCTATAGGAATCATAAGTGTGAGACGAACGCAACATATGCAGACACTTATATTTATTCTAACAGAATTTAGTAGCGTTTGGTATTTTTTTTATGGTCTCCGCAACAATCTGTAAAAGAAATTGTTTCTCAGTTTCATCTTTTGTAAGAATGTTATTGTCATCTTGAATGAGTTTGACACTTCTTTCTTCAAGGTCATTCACAACAACTGTCTTCTAAAGTTTTTCAATTCCACTTTTGTAACCACTTTTGTGAAGGATCTTTGTGGAGAAAATCGGTGCTGATAGAAAGTCTCACGAAAGTTTTTGTGTTACAGAAATTTAAAGGACGAAAACTTTATGTTTGTAAAGGAAGAAAAATCATTTTGGTGCAGAATGTGCCTCTTCAACTGATTTTTTCTTCTTCCTCTTATTCACCCTTTGTCTGCTTCCAGCGTAATTTGAGCCATATTTGTCTTAACCGCTGTTGAAATATTGTAATCAAGTAAAGATAGAGCCATAGTTTCGGGAAAGAAGTAGCTGTGATGGTTGAATTTTTTTCTCAGTCTTATTGATTTCTGGATCAATATCCTGATAATTTATCAGTTGACGCATGAATAGGAAATCATGATAAGATCTTTAATTTCTTCTGATGACAGAAATCAGGCTCGAACGTACACTGGAGGAAGAAAAATACATATTCTTCTTAAAGAGTTCTTCTCCCTGTGAGAGATAGCTGAACTTGATCTTGAAACAGGTATATCTTGAATGCGTAAATTACCTTTGTCATCCACCTAGCACGACTTACGGCCCTTGGTATGCGAAACGATACTCCATTTTTCGGAATGCCATCCAGAGAAATCATCGTTAACTCCAATAATTCTTGATAATCATCTCGCTGTTGTTTTTGAGTTGAAATTTGGTATTCAAGACATCCAAGAATGGTAGAGCGGATATCATCATGCACTTCGTTGCTACCAGTTATGTAAACGTTCAAGTCGAATTTCATCTAAGTTTCTCTAAATCTTTTTTAAAAGCACTATGTCTGGACCAGCAGTGCGCTTTATTGCTCTTTCTTCCTTGTGTTTTTTTTTTGACCTACAAAAACCATGGAACCCGGTTGTCCTTTCTGGCGCCGAAGCATTAGGATATTCTTATCCTCTTCATTTTTCATCTGTTCAAAAGCAACTGAGTGAGCTATGTCAAAATAATCTTCCATAATTTCCAAAAAAAGATCTCTTCTTTCTTTTTTCTTGCCTGCAGGTTTTGTCAAATTTTTCTGTAAACGTTTCCAATCATCATAGAGTTTGAATAACTTATCAAAGCAGTGGTCAGCTCTTTTAGTAGGAATTCGTGTTTTTTGTCAAAAAATGAAACTTCTTGAATTACTAAATGCTGCACTTTCCTTTGGTGTAATATCTACAACTTTTACATTGGTGTAGAAAAAAACGCTTAAAACTTGCCGGTTCGAAGGTATTTTGACACCGACGATTTGATTGGAAATGTTGTCAACAAGAGGGATATAAAATTTTCTTCTCAATTTGTGTAACGAACCATCTGAAGAAATTGATGGCATTTTACATGTCTAGGAAGAACACATCACATGAGTCACTTTACACCAGCAGCACAAACAGTTTTGAAATAAAAATTGAAAGATAATTCATCAAAGACAACATCATATTTGGTTACAAAATAAATGAACGAAGCATTTACCATAAAAACGGAGAGGTTATTAAATAAATTTGTCTAATAAAGTAAGTTTATATAATAATAATAATAATAATAATAATAGATATAATAATATATATATAATAATACTATTATAATATAACAATACTCATATAGTAATAATATTAATTGAACAATAACGTGATATAAATAATAATAATATAATAATAATAATAATAATAATAATTAATGAATAATAATAATAATAATAATAATAATAATATAATAATATAATAATAATAATAATATAATAATATAATAATAATATAATATAATAATATAAATAATAATAATAAATTAATAAAAATAATAATAATAATATAATAATAATAATAATAATAATAATAATAATAATAATAATAATAATAATAATAATAATAATAATAATAATAATAATAATAATAATAATAATAATATTAAAAGTTTTATAATAATAACATAAGTTTTTTCAAAAATATTAATGAAAAATCGCATAACAAAATTCACACGGGGAAACATTTGATGATTTTTCAAATTAACTTAGTATTGGCAAATCCCATGCCATGGGAAAAAAATTCGCATGCTAATTAAATTAATGAAAATTCGTACTCATTTCCATTACTAGTGCTTACAAGTGATTACAAATGAAATAAATAATAAAAAAAATTATCTAATAAAATTACTTTCTCGGAGAAAATTTCAAAACTTCATGGTCGATGACGGACACCTCGCAGTTGTCTGATTGAGCCAAAAATTTCACATATCGATTCTTTTTTTTTTTTTTTTTTTTTTTAATTGAAACAAGATAGGGGGTTGGGAGCTAAACTTTCAGAATGTTTAAAAATAATAGACACCCTAATATATATATATATATATATATATATATATATATGATATATATATACTTATATATATATATTTTTATATATATATAAAAATATATATATACTATAATATATATATATAATATATATATATATATATATATTAGGGTGGTCCTTACTCATAGAGATGAAATTTATTGTTTCAAAAATATTAGGAAGGATCCTCCACAATTGTTCCAATACTTGTAAAAACATACTAGTTAAAGTTTAGGTAAAATTAATTTAGTACAATTTAAATTCAATGTTAACCCGTGTCCCATTAAGGTTATATTTTACATATTTATGTGATTAAGGTAAAGTAAGAAAAAAAATTAAATCTACGTAACTTTAATGAAGCGAATTCACAGTTAATGCATTGAAACTATTTGAGAAAAGTATGCTTTCATAATTTTAGACTAAAAAATCAAATAACTAAATAATATGTAAACTACAAATAAGGTATGCTCATTGTTTCGCGAGTTATTTCTGGATATGACTTTCGGTAACTGGTCACCTACCTGAAATGTTAAAATAAAAAAAAAATTAATTACTTTGAATCTAAAACAATAAAACTTTTTTGACAAAAGGTTTTTAAATGATTTATTATGTTAAAATAATTTCGAGCTTATTGAAGTTTTAGATCTTATGCTTACAAAATATATTGTTTTTGTTTTTCATGGAGGGTAAACCACTTGTCGAATTCTTCCGAAAACTTTACCCCTCGTTCTGCAGTGTTGTTTACCACTTTCAGAGAAGCAATAATTTTTCTACCTTTCTTGTAACTTTTTTGAGTTTTCCACTGAGTAGCATCAGTTTCTAGGAAATCTTTGGAAATATGAAATCGTGTGAAAATAATTTGAGATCTAGTGCCAAATAAATCTGAAAGTAGATTTTTCTTTAGGACATTTTCCAGTTCTTTCACTATGATAAAAAACTTATATCTCTTTTCGCCTTCTGTTTCAATTGCTTCATATATTGTGGGAGCTTGGGACAATATATCTTTCTGCAATAATTTCTTGGCCATCTTCCTTCTTATTTCGTTACTTATTCTTTCATCAAATATGGAGAAAACTACACAATCCTTATTTAAATACCATTAATGGTTAATAAACTTTGTCATTGTTCTTGTATTTAGCAAGTTCTTTTTGGAAATTGATATCATTTAATGGAGCCTCAATTGCTTTTGTAACGGAGAACCATGCCATCATATAACATTGTAATATAAAGCAACAAATTCATCTAAGCGATTTCTCCTCTGTCATTGTTAAATGGAACTGCTGCTGGAAGAAATAAATTTTCAAACGATATATTGCTTTTGCCATCCATCTGGCTAAGTAAAATGCTCCATGTCTTCGAAAATATTTACCTCTCAGTTGTATGTCCCCAAGAAAAATTATTATTAACTCTAAAATTTCCAAGTAGTCATCCCGAGGTTGTTGTTCTTTAATTTTCTTTTCATATAGCAAAATATCATTCACATCGTCCTTTAACGTCTTCTTAACCTCTTCATCTGTTTCC
Source organism: Trachelipus rathkii (assembly GCA_015478945.1). Classification (NCBI taxonomy): domain Eukaryota; kingdom Metazoa; phylum Arthropoda; class Malacostraca; order Isopoda; family Trachelipodidae; genus Trachelipus; species Trachelipus rathkii. Next base: position 41,167 of record JABUQX010015400.1, on the reverse strand, counting down.
CAGGTCAAAAATTGTGTTTGGTTTATACGATCCCAGGTTTTTCTAAATCTTTTGAATGAAGGAATATCTGGCTCCCTAAATACTGCAATTTGAACTACATTGAAAATCCCCTGCAATACAAGTTCATAGATATGATGACGACATGCTAGAAATAAAATATCGTGATTAAGTTTTTGTTCCAAAAGGTGCCAAGCTCCATTTAATCGTCTTGTATTTCTTGTGGTTGTGTCAAAAACCGAGGCCTCGACTTTGTTCAATAATTGCCATTCTCGTAATGTACCATATGCAGCTGAGGCCACTTCATTTCCTGTTGCGGATTAAAGTTCAGGAACACCTAAAATTGTTCAATTTTGGGATCTGATGCTATCACTGCAAGTTGGTAGACTGATGTACATCTAGTAATATCTAGAATCAGTTTTGAATCCCAGTGGATAGATACGAATTTCAAATTCAGGTCCTATAATTTAGATTTAACCACCAGTTCTGTTTCTTGGCGAAATTTTTCTCTACCCCTCTTTATATATGAACGATTGATAATATACCTACTACAATTTAAATTAAGTGCTTCTATACAAGCTGTTAATATGTGAACAGCTTCTCTATCGCTTACCTACATTTATCTAAGGCTGCTGAGAGTCGAGTTGTTAGAATCTCTTTTCCAGCTTTTTTTTAGATTCTTTACATTCTGTTTCGAATCGTGTATCGAAATTAGAGGAAACTGGATTGCAAAGTTCTATTTGCGTTTCTGCTGACTCATAATCATCTAATGAGAAGGAAGACAGATTCTCATATTCTGAAATATTAATTTCAAACATCTTAAAAAGCTTTAATAAATAATAAAAAATAGCATCATAATAAAACAAGGAAATAGAGTAAAATCATTACCACTTTATATAGTACTTACAAACCTAATTCTTGAATGCTTAAATGTTTTCGGTTTCTTTCGAGTTCTTTGATACCCTTTTAGGTTTACGCTGTTCAACGGCAGCAATCTTTTTGTAGACTCCCAACATACTGCCAATATGTCCTTTTTCCCTCTGAGCAATTATAAATTTCCTGTTTTCTTCTATTTGTATGATATTCGGTGCGTTTTCATGAGCTACATCAAACAAATCATCAAGACTGTCTTGAATTTCTTTTTCTCTCTCTCTCTTCTTTTTTTTTTTTTTTTTTTTTTTTTGCATAAATCACTTTTTCTCGTTACTCTTTTCATTCTCGTAGTTTTTCATATAAACTTTTGCGCTTTTTAATACAGTCCGAAATGCCATGTGTTGGTATATGGGCTTTTATCCAATATTTATTTCTTAATCAATAACCAGAGATGCACTGTCATGCTAGTTTAACTTCACTTCACGCACGTTGTAATATAGAACGCGTAAAACATCTCCCCGAGATGGCAACTTACTGCGCGGTAATTTGAATTTTCGTTGATCCATGGAGAAATTATTGGCTTCCTTGACATTCTCAAATAGTTTATGAACGTTAACAAAAATACTATAATAATATAAAATTCAACTACTACAAGCAACCTAAACCTTCCACATTAGCAATACTGAAGAAATTTCCAGTTCAGGACAGGGCCCAATATTGGGCTCGGGCTGAGCCCAATTTTCACTCCTCTGAAAATTGACATAAAATTCAGCATTTTCAGCCGATTTTGACTCCATGAATACCAAACTGTAGTTTTTTTGCCCTCTAAAACGTTGTTTTCGGGTGTTTTTCTGTGTATGTCATTCTTTCAGAATTTTCAATTTTTCAAAACCATGTTTTTTTATATTTGTCGTATCAACTTCCAGAATTTTTTCGAAATGACTTCAAATTTGAAATATGAATAGATGGGTCCATTACCTACAATAGTCACAATTGTTTTTTTTTTTTTTTAGATTTTTTTGAGTTTTGTGTTCAGCGTTGTCCAATTTCCAAAACCAATTTTTTTGGATTTTAAAATGAAAAATCGCGATAATTTTTTTCCTGTTTCTACAAAGTGGATGAAATTTTCAGGGCATATGAAATCTGAAAAGATTCACATTTTTTACTTAAATAATTTCTTTGTATATGAATTAGTTTTGGATTTGTTCTTGGAACAAATTTTCAAAAAAAAAAAATATTTTGGAAATTTTAAAAACATTTCTTTTGAGTATACAAAAAAAGTATCTAAGTAAAAAATACCAGGGATGGCAATTTTGGTGATTTTTTTGATTTTATAAAAAAAATCAATTTGTGATTTTTTTGATTTTTTTTATCTTTTTCTATTTTTTCAGATTCGTAACGTCACGCGATATATAATTTGTAACTTGCAAATTATATTTCGCGTGACGTTACGAATCAAATATGGTCTTTTTTCAAAAAAATCAAAAAAATCACAAATTGATTTTTTTAAAAAAAATCAAAAAAATCACCAAAATTGCCATCCCTGAAAAATACGCATCTTGACCAATTATGAAAGCCCTGAAAATTTGATGTTGATCGGATGAATAAAAAAAATATATATATAAATTTTTCACTTTTCCAAAAATTCAAATGTTTGAAAAAGTGAAATATTGAGAAAAAAAAAAGTTGGGACTATTGTAGGTAATGGACCCATCTATACATATTTCAAGTTTGAAGTCATTTCGAAAAAAAATATGGAAGTTGATACGACAAATGCCAAAAACATGGGTTTTGAAAAATTGAAAATTCTGAAAGAATGACTACACACATAGAAAAACACCCTAAAACAACGTTTTAGAGGGTAAAAAAAGCTACAGTTTGTTGTTTGTAGTATCAAAATCGGCTGATAATTCCGAATTTTATGTCCATTTTAGAGGGGGTGAAAATTGGGAGTAGCACGAGCCCAATATTGGATCTTCCCTTTCAATAAAATAAATTAAAAGCATTGGCAACTTTCGGGACTTTGCGATACGTGTTAATATTAACTGATTTGTATTAAAATTTAGATAGAAAAACATCTTAATATGGAACAATTTTAGAGGATCCTGCAAAAAAATATAAAAACTTTGAAATTAAGGATCACTAGATTGTGGGGTTACACTAATATATATTATATATATATATTATTTATATATTATTATATAAAAGATTATATATATATATATATTATATATATTATATATATTATATATAGTATATATATATTATATATATATTTTATATATATATATTATATATATATATATATATTTAATTTATTTAAGGGCTTTTTAAATGTTATCTTTTATATATATAAAATTATATTAAAATTTTATGTTTATATTACATATGTTTGTAATGTATGTATAATATAATATTATATATTAATATAATGTATTATATATATATATACCTATTATATATATATATATTGTATAGGTATATATATATTTATATATAGTATATATATTTTATATATATATATTATTATATATATATTTATCTAATATATTATTACTATTATAATATTATATATATATTATATATATATTATATATATATTATATATATATATATTATATATATATTGTATATATAATATATATTATATATATATTATATTATATATAAATTTTTTTTATATATATATTAATTTTATATTAATATATTTTTATATATATATATTATATATATATTATATTATATATATATATATATATATATATATATATATATATATATATATAAAATATATATA
>JABUQX010015400.1:0-32500 GCA_015478945.1 Trachelipus rathkii | reverse complement strand
AATATAATAATAATAATAATAATAATATATAATAATAATAATATAATATATAAGATGTAATAATATGTATATGTAATATATGGAAATATAATCAATAATAATAATAATAGATATAATAATAATATACATATTTAATAATAATAATAATAATAATAATAATAATAATAATAATAATAATAATAATAATAATAATAATAATAATAATAATAATAATAATAATAATAATAATATGTATAAAAATATATAAATAACACATAATAAGAATATGTATAACCAATAATAATAATAATATATCAATAATATGTATGTAATATGTATATGTAACTCTTCTATAATATATAATATGTAATAATATATATATATATATATGGACATTTATAAGATGTTGACTCCGTTTATACGGGGGAAATTTTCGATAAGAAAAACAACGAATTTCGGGCCTTTTCTTTATTGCTGCAATTTCTATTATTTATTAGCGTTATTTGCATTTTTAATTTTTATGGAAATTAACAAAGATTTTTATTATTATTATTATTATTATTATTATTATTATTATTATTATTATTATTATTATTATTATTATTATTATTATTATTATTATTATTATTATTATTATTATTATTATTATTATTATTATTATTATTATTATTATTATTATTATTTAAGCAAAAAGTTAATTTTTTTCTAAGTTATTTTTAATTTTCTTATATGATTTTCGATTATTATTATAATTTATGGGTATTTTATTTAAAAAAACTCTCCCGGACCCGCAGGGCACCCCGCTCTGCGGGGGGCGGGGGGGATGATATAGAGGAGGGCCGAAGGATCAAAACATAAAATATATAAAATATCAAATATCAATTTATCATTGTCAACAGTGTTTCTACAAACTTTACGTATACATTCATCAAATTTAAACTGAAATAAATAGCCTTAGCACGGCCTAAGCTACTCATTTTTATAAGACTATAGGTGTGAAGCACAAAAAAATATATATCAATTTCTTTAATTTTTTGTTAATATTAATTAAAATTACATTTGAAAATCCAGTATTTACTAATCTATTTAACCTCAAATCATTGAAATTACGTTACATTTTTATTGATTTTAATTCCTGGAGTCAATAAAATTATGTGTATATATATAAATATACAGTATATATATATATATATATATATATATATATATATATATATATATATATATATATATATATATATATATATATATATATATATATAAAATAATAATAATAATATAAATATATATAATAATAATAATAATAATAATAATAATAATAATAATAATAATAATAATAATAATAATAATAATAATAATAATAAACATATATATATATAATAATATATATAATAATATATAATAATAATAATAATAATAATAATATAATAATAATAATATAATAATATATATATAATAATAATAATATGTATATGTATATGTTGTATAATAATAATAATATGTATATCGATATATGTATATATCTTATCATATAATATGTAATAATAATAATATAATAATAATAATAATAATAATAATAATAATATATATACGTATAATAATATAAATGTATTATGACCTTGTACATGAGCTTGGTTACCAGCCAGTTAATTAAATATTTGAACCGCTTAAAATTATTAAAAAAAAGTAGCCTCCGTTTCCAATATGAGCACATTTTATTTAAGTAAAAGAATTTCAAACCTATAAAAATATTAAAAACAAGTCTTAATTATTTATTTAAATCTATCTAACCTTAAATAACTTAATTAACCTTACTTAACCTAACCAAACTTAAATATATACTAATTAAAGATTACAAATTTTTGAAATTATAGGAAAAAGTTGCCTACGTCTACAAATAAATAGTAATCTGGCAACATCCAATATTTTTCCAAAGGTGTCGGGCTATCTGGACTTTAACCTATATATATATATATATATATATATATATATACTTAAAAAATATATATAACTATATATATAACATATATATATATATATATATATATATATATATATATATATATATATATATATATATATATATATATATATATATATATATATAATTTATTAATTATCATGATTGATCAAATTTATACAAGTCAAGATTACCAATGAGTTTTATCAATTTAAATGGCTTGAGTGCATTCTATTATTTGTTTTTAATCAATCATAACAATGAATTCTAAACAGGCGATTAAAAATTTGGCGTCAGACCAAGAAAGGAATTAAAGTTAAAAGTAAAGTTGTATCAATTAATAAAATTTCGATAAATAGAAAAATCTGGAGAAGAGTTACCTTTAAAATTTATAAAAGAAAAATGAAAGTGAAATACTTTTGTAATTATTGTTCATTTACTGTGTATTTGTCTTTACTAAAGTACCTAAAACTTATCAGCTGATGCCAATTCTTCTTTCTTTCCATAACTAGAAATATTGGTTCTGATAAAGAGAACATTAGAATTGAATTTGAATAAACTTACTTTGTTCTGGAGGGAACCGAGCGATCCATCAAAAGTTTTATTGATAGGATTCATATGTCCCCAAGAAATATTACCCCCGTGGAAAGTTAGAGTATAGCTGAAAAAACAATAAAATATTTATTTTAAAAGCAATATAGTTTTATAAATATAAATAATATAAATAATTGTATATAATAATTATACAATTAATTAAAGAAAAACATTCATATTTCTGTTACAGAAAAAATTGTTCTATTGTTAATTCAAAAATATTTTAGAATATCTCTATCACACAAGAATTTTGAGTAACAACCCATGTAAATTTAAAATGTTATATTTATTTATACTAAATATATGGGCAAAAATTTTTGGTTTTTTGTTTTTTTAAATTACTTATTTTTCATATATATCAAGTCTTTTTAGGGTATTTAGCATTAAAATACAGTAAATACAATATGTTAAAAGAGGTATACAATATATAAAGTAGAGTTTAGTACTTAATAAAGTTTTATTAGTGCTCTAGGGCATATAATTATTACATTTCACATGATCTGATTATTATTATTATATATATATATATATATATATATATATGTGTATATCCATTTTTTCTTCCCATATATATATATATATATATATATATATATATATATATTATATATATTCTTTATCTTTTTCTCCCCAAAACTGGGGGTAAGGCGCGAAACAAACATCAGAAGAAAAGCGGTACAAGAATATTACAAAGTCGAAAAGAAAGCCCAGCCTTACCCCCCCCCTCTGTTCCATTAATTAGTAAGGACTCGTCGCAGTCAGAAAATCCACCCTATAGCTTACGGGACTGCGCCGGACCCTCACTGGTAAATCGTCAGTGTAAGGTTCCCCTTGGCCCAGGTGGGCCCACAACCATACCCCTCACAAAACCGCCAATCTCTCTTATTATGCACCTTTATTCTCGCTTCTGCCAAACTCACATTTCTCAACTTCAGACATTCGTGACTCAATCCAATTTTTCTTCGATCTCCCAGCCAGTCGGTTTTCAACACACTCGCCACTATACATCTGCTTAAAAACCGACTATCATTCATCCTTTCCACATGACCAAACCATCTCAACATACTTTCATTTATTCTCTCGTTTCCCCCTTTCTTCACACCACACAACTCTCTAATATGTTGTTTCCTCATTTTATCAATTCTTCCTCTACCTAACATACTCTAAGATTATTCCATCTAGGGCACATTGAACTTAGATCTACTTCTTATTCCAGACCATAGTCTCACTACTATATACAATAACACAGGTAACAACATATGTCATGTAAGACCCTAGCGCACTCAAGACTTAGTCCCTTTACATTCACCAACGATTTAATTGCACCAGCAACCTTCCTGCCATTCACAACTTTCCTACTAAACTCTGCATCATCCGTTCCCTTTTCATCCAACATCTATACTAAATATTTAAACTCAGACACTTGTTCCAGCTGCTCACCATCTAACATAACTTCACACTGAGGACTGTCCTCACTCACAACCATAACCTAACTCTTATCTACGTTTACTTTCAAACCCCTCCTTTTAAACACCCTGCCAAATCTCTCTACCAATCCTCTCAAACTCTTCAGATTCGCCACACAAAACCAAATCATCCGCATATAATAGGTAGGGCACCCTCCACTCATTCTCCATCATTCTAACACCATTTCCTGTCACGCTCACCTTCAATTCTTTCATAACCCCATCCATATACAAATTGAATAACCAAGGAGACATAACACAACCCTGCCTCACTCCGCTATTAATACTAAACCAATCACTTTTGACACCATTTATTCTTACACACGCCTCACTATCGTCATACATACTTTTGATTCCATTCAGAAGCCTATCACCAACACTATATATCACTAACACCTGCCATAGACCTTCCCTATTAACCCTATCATTCCCCTGTTGCAAATCCATAAAACCTAAATACAATTTATTCTTTCTCTCTCTCATTTTCTCTATCATTTGCTTCAATGTAAAGATTTGAACCACACATCCTCTACTACTCCTAAACGCACCTTGATCTTCACCAATCAGTCCTTCAGTCACTCGGCGCACTCTTTCGACCAAAACACCACCTGAGGGAATTGCGTTAGGCAAGGGTCAGGGTGGGTTTACTTTCCATTTATTTTAATTTTTACTTTTCTTTATGTAATTTTTTTATTTATTTATTAATTTAATTTTTTTCCCTCCTTTTGAAAAGGGCATTGCCCGTGAGTGGTGATAATCATGTAAAAAAAAAAAAAATATATCTTCCCTACAACACTCAATAAACTAAATACACTATAATTTCTACAGTTCCCTTTATCTCCCTTACCCTTATATAAAGGTACTATTACTGCTCTCCTCCAATCCAAACTATACCCTCCATAAACGCTTTATTACAACTCAAGATCAATCAAATGTATCTTGCATACGTTTTTATCATTTCACGTAATTTCATCTATACCTGCAGATTTACCATTCTTCAACTTTCTCACTCTACCCATTTCCTCCTCTTTGCTAATAACCTCATTCCCAAAATACCTATTCCTTCTTGTACCATCAAACCCACACACAGTCATTATCACCTCTTCATTACTGCCAATATTATACAGATTTTCAAAGTGTTCTTTCTACACTCCACTCACATCCATTTCATCAGTTACAAAAACACCATCCCTATTCATTATTCGCTTGAAGGTTCCCCTTATTCTAGTCTCTTTCTTTCTTCCATTCAGAAAGAGCTTCCTATTCCCTTATGTCCCTATTCATCCTCTTCCAAACTGTTCATTTATCTCTTCTTTTCTCTTACGTATGCACATCTTTTAGCATTCCTTTTTCCTCCTTATATAATTCCAAACACATCTCTTTCTTTTGAAACTTCATCACATTTGCTTTTAGTACATTCAACCACGCTTCTTTTTTACTTTTAACCGCTTGCATCACCTCTTCATTCCACCATTCACTGTTATCATTCTTACTTTCTAATTTAGCACACCCACATACTTCTTTTGCACTGCTAACAATTGCTTCCTTCATTTGCTTCCAGATTTATTCAGTTTCAACTTGTTCACATTCAACTGATTTACTTGCGAGCGTTCTTACATACTTATCCTTATTACCTTGTTCACTAAACTCTTAATTTTACCCACTTACTGCCGTATCGCCTTCCTCTCCATCCAAACCCCCATTTACATAGAACAACATAATGATCCGATAATTCCATTCCTAAACCCCTCACTGATTTAACATCCAATACATACTTCAATATCTTCTTCACCAACACAAAATCAATCATACTTTTCACTTCGATACCATCTCTACCTACACTAACTCTAGTATACTTATGGATACTCTTGTGTTTAAAGAAAATATTACTTACACACATACCTCTCCCCTCACAGAAATCAATCACCTTTCTCTCCCCCCCCACCCCAAAACCACCTAATATATCATATTTTTTTTTTATATATATATATATATATATATATATATATATATATATATATATATATATATATATATATATATATATATATATATATATATATATATATATATATATATATATATATATATATATATATATATATATATATACACTGTATATATAAAATCCGTATTAATAGTCAATATTTAGGCCTAGAAGGGGTATTGGTACTACTGTATAATTTAAAACATCTTTAATATACATAAAAAGAGGTAATTTAAAAAAAAAAAAAAAAAAACATTTTGTTTTTAAAAAAACTTGTTTTATTGTTAATTCAAAAATATTTTAGAATATCTCTATCACACAAGAATTTTGAGTAACAACCCATGTAAATTTAAAATGTTATATTTATTTATACTAAATATATGGTAAGATAATTTCTCCTCCACAAGGTATAAGTATAAAATTTCTTGTTCAATTTTTTTCTTACGATTATCTCTTGTAAGGGTCCAACAATAGTTCTCATAGACCGAACCGTTCGCGATATTCGTTGCCTAAAGTTTTAAGTTTATTCTGAAAAGAAATCCAATTGTGAATTCAAGAAATGAATTTTCAAAGACATGTTTTGTCCATGATAATATATGATTTCAGAAGATCATTAAGAATGTTTTCAATTTTTGGTCTATGATTTCCAAAGATTTCCTGAAAATATCATTGAAAGACTCACTAACAAATTTTTCAGAATAGCTCATATTAAATACGTTTTCATATTATTACTATTATTTACATCTCACGGGCAATAACCCTAAGAGTTAATTCTCAAAGATTCATTCTGGGATCTATGACATTAGTTATTCTTAAAAGATTTTTTTTATCAGATAAGTAAATCAAAGTCCATTTCAACCCGTTGCTTAGAAAAAGTCATTTAAAGGACTAAAATCGATATAAAATGAAGGAAGATACATATATTTGAATAACACGTAGTAAGCAGGATGAATTTTTCCTTCTTTTAATTATTATTTCTCACTTTGATCATTGTTTATGGAGGAAATGCAACATTCAGTTACTGGTATCTCACTCATAAAGGAAACTTCAGTTCTTTGTGAAGCCAAGTTATAGTACAAACAAAAAAACTATTTTTCAAGCATAGTTGATATTTTGTTTGCTATTCATACTTGATATGTTTCAGCAGGAGTTTCAATGTTTTCATATATTTCTACCATATTAACAACATTAATAAGGGACAATGATGGAAAAAAATTTCATTTAGCGGAGGCACAATTTTTAAGCTTAATTTAGTAGGAAAAATACTATTGAATCTCTTCTGTTTTTTACTTGTGGCCAAGTGTTTTAATAACAGAATAAATATTATTACCAAAACGAAGTTCATATAAAAGCAAACAACAATTTAATTACTGTTCCTATCCCTTATAGTTCATTATTTTGTTTCTCTATAAAGATTCCAGCCTTTCAGTTTAGGCCATAATAGTTTTGCGCTCATTTTAAATACTGTATATTCAAAGTTTGGAAATATTCTTGAAAATTCTCTGGTAGGAGTTTATGGTTCATATAGCGATCTAAAAATCACTGAGGCTGGATCACACTTGACATGATCATTACCATGCTCAACAAGAGAGTTTTTTTCTTTTAATCACAATGTATGAGATTTTCAGCAAACTTTGTCACAGTAAAACATGAAATATAATCCTCATGGTAAATGGTAGATTGGGCTACGTCACAGGATGTTTTGATTTAGAACTAATTCTTGGAATATTTGTGAGGCAAACGCATTTACTGATATTAATATTAATGAAATTGTACAAGTAATAACCTTGGTAACTGACCTCCTAGTTAGAACATTTTCTAGGTATTGATTTATTTGGTATTCCGTAGACGTATGCTATATGCATTTAGCCGCATAAATTATTTCATGAAAGTGCCGTACACAAAATCCCAGCAATTAATCTTTACAAAACAAAGCCTGAACACCTTGCTGGGAATGAGAACTCAATCAATAAGTAAGCTAATACATGACTCTCACCTAATTGTCATTATTCGGTGCCATTCTAGACTAATCTCCCCAGAAGAGCAATGCAAGAAATCAATGAAATTTTACTCTCATATATATTTTTAAAAATAACGTAACTTTAAAATTTTTAGGAATCAAAAATCCTAAGCCCATTTTTAAATTGACATAAAATATACTTTACGTCATCACTGAATTGCCATGTGAGAAATAAGTTTTGACGATCGTTATTTATTTTTTAAATTGAAAAATTTATTTTTCTAAAATTTTCTTTACATAAACTTATCACGGCAAAAAATAATATGCATAGTTAATACTTTTTTTGTTCACAAACTGTCAAAGCTATGTTTAGCAATTTGCTTAATTGAGTAAACAAAGGGAAAATATATTCTTTAATATTGAACTATTATTACTCCAATAAGTAAATTAGGAATTTTAATAAAATATATTTGCTAAATTAATTTGGTTTACGGAATTAAATTTTATTTTAATATAGTTAGTTCTAAAAAGTTTATTTATTTATTTATTTATTTATTTATTTATTTATTTATTTATTTATTTATTTATTTATTATTTCTTTTGACTTAATTTTGCCAAGATCGTTAAATAAAATTATATCTAATTTCTTAAATATAATTAACAACGAATTACAAAAAATCTACGATCTTAATTTTGAATTTTAATTGTAATTATTTCTAAATAAAGTATAAAAAACAATAAAGGAAAGTTAGGTCCATTTCTTGCACAAGGAATTATCATTTGTGGAATGTTAAACGAATTAAATTATCGATAATCATTATTTGCATATTTGATGAACCAAAAATTATTATTATTATTATTATTATTATTATTATTATTATTATTATTATTATTATTATTATTATTATTATTATTATTATTATTATTATTATTATTATTATTATTATTACTATTATTGTGTGTGTGTGTGTGTGTGTGTGTGTGTGTGTGTTATTATAATTATTATTATTATTATTTGTGTGTGTGTGTGTGTGTGTGTGTGTGTGTGTGTGTGTGTGTGTGTGTATTATTATTATTATTATTATTATTATTATTATTATTATTAGAAGTATTAGTAAATAGTTGCGAATTAACTAACTTACCATATATTGTAGTAAGAAGTAAAAAGCTTGAAAATCTCGATTATTTTTCCTTTTGCTTCATACTTATCTGGTCCAACTTGAAAATTTTTGAAAAAGAACCAGTCTTGAAAAATACTTATATATATATATATATAATATATACACATATATATATATATATATATATATATATATATATATATATATATATATATATATATATATATATATATATATATATATATATATATATATATATATATATATACATATATATATACAGGGTGAATCATTAATATTGTAAAAAAAATCAGTATGATATTCCTTGCAAAAATATAAGATAATATGTGTTTCAATAAACATTTCACCGAAAACGCCTCGTTTCAAAGATACAAGGTGATGAAACCTATTTAAACATTAAGTTACAATAAACAGTAAACTAAATTTGGAAAGGTAATTAACAAATTCATTCAATTTATTTAATTATAAGAATACATACATTATTGCACAAAAGAAAATATGCAACAGAAATAGTACGAAGCAATAGTGCACTAAGGTTATAACAAATGTTGAAAATGAACACCCCCAGCGGCAATACAGGCCTCTTCTGCGACGCACATATTGGCGGACACGTTCAAATATACCGTGTGTGCCGAATTGTGTCACAAGATGCGATTATGCGAGCCCTTAATTCTTCGGGATTTTCAACTCTTGCTGTATAAACCAAATGTTTCAGGTGACCCCACAAGAAGAAATCCAATGCATTTAGGTCTGGAGACCGCGGAAGCCAAGATTCTGTACCTCCTCGACTTATCCAACGGCGTGGATATACAGTGTTCAAATAGTTACGAGCAACTAAACTGAAATGAGCTGGAGCGCCGTCGTGCATGAAATACATTTTCGATCTTAATTGTAATGGGACGTCTTCCATTAGTGTAGGAAAGTCATGTTCAAGAAATTTATTGATAAACGTCTAAAGTAAGCCTCACTGGTAAAAAGATTGGACCTATCAAATGGTCGCCAACAATTCCGACCCATACATTTCAATGAAAACTGGTGTTGATGGCGGCTTTCAATTATTGCATGTGGGTTCTCATCAGTCCATATGTGATTGTTGTGGAAGTTCGATATGGCGTCTCTGGAAAAATTTGCCTCCTCATCTGTGAACAATATTTCTTCTAAATGGTGAGGATTGTCTGCAATTTTCTGTTGCATCCATCGACACAAAGCTACTCTTGCAGGTAAATCTGTTGGTACAAGTGCCTGCACTCGTTGGATGTGATAAGGGTACAGAAGTTAATTTTTCAATACCCTGAAAACTGTCAAATGACTTACATGTAGTGTTGCTGCAATCTTTCTGGTACTTGTTGTAGGAATGTCCTCAAGTTCTTGGAGAACCTCTTCTTCGACATCTGGAGTTGATACTTGCGAGGTCGCCTGTTTCCATTAGTAAGATTTTTAAAACTTCCTTTTTCTCTAAGACGTTGATGGAGACGTGCAAACATAGTATGATGCGGGATGACACGATTAGGGTACATTTCTTCATAGAGACGCATGGCTGCTGATGAATTACCGTTCGTTCGACCGTAAACAAAATGCATATCGCACATTACACTATTTGTGTAATTCATTTTGAAAATATGAGCAACACTTAAACACAGAACTTGACGCAACACGGACTAGTATATGCATAAACGAAGCGAGATACGGCTAGGTAACGTGAAGAAAGAAGTATCGACATCTGAGTTGATTCTAATTTAACTTCACCTGGAATCCTATTAAAATTATTTGTATTATAAATATATAAAGATTCAACTATTTTCCTTTTTGTGATATGATTAATGTATTTAAGAGATGATGCAGATGAAGTGTCAATCCTATGTCCCTCTGAAGATCTATGGGCTGTTAAGGCTGAGTTCTGTTCATTCTTAGTTAAATCATGACTGTGTTGTTTTAGTCTTCTCGGAAGGTCGATGGTCTCAACGATATACACTGCGGGACAATCAAGGCAGGGGATTTTATAAATGCATTGAGTCTGCTGGTTATTACTTTTAGGGGGTTTAAATATTCGTTTAAGGGGGATTGTGTTATTTTTAACAAATTGAATATTTTTAGGTAAATTTTGTTTGATATTAGGGTTAATTTTGTAGAGAATGGGAAGATATGAGAAGGTATGTTCAGTGCTAGGGGGGTTACTATTATAATATTTTTTCTTTGCTTTGTTAATGCTAGATTGATAACATGTTGAGGATATTTTAATTTAGTAAAAGAGGAGAAAAGAAATTGTGTCTCAGATAATAAGTTAGGAGAACAAATACGTAACGCTCTAAGATATAGTGAAGTAATTGTAGCTAATTTGGTGTTGTATGTGTGTGACGAAAAACCAATGTATATATGTAGAAGGAGAAGTTGGTTTTCTATAAACTGAAAATGAGAGATGAGAAGAATTTTTCCAAGAAACAAGAGAATCTAAAAAAGGGATAGAGGAATTGTGTGCGAGTTCATGTGTAAAAGAGATGGAAGTGTGTATACTATTTATGTATCGTAAAATATCATTAATGTTGGTAGTTTTAGGAATGGAACAATGTGGACTCAGACAAAAGAGGATGGTGGAGGATGTAGTAGAATTCAATTAGTTCCATAAAGATATTGCTTAAAGTGGGGGAAATTGGGGAACCCATAGCTAGTCCATATGTCTGTTTGAAAAATAGGTTGTTAAATGAGAAAAAAACTGTGATCGAGAGTGAGAAGTATGAGTTCTTTGAGAATAGGAAAAGGAAGATTGAGAGTAATGTTGTTTTCTGTAATGTTTATTTCTTCTCAACTGAAACCTTTAATTGGAAAAATTTCACCATCTCATTTAACTAACACTTATGATTTCATACAACGTTAGCATAAACTCAATCCCCATACACATTAATTTCTAAGTTTTGACGTTGCTTCTCTCTTTACGTCTGTTCCTGTTCCTTTCACATTAGATCTTCTAGAAAAATACCTACAAGAAAACAACATTACTCTCAATCTTCCTTTTCCTATTCTCAAAGAACTCATACTTCTCACTCTCGATCACAGTTTTTTCTCATTTAACAACCTATTTTTCAAACAGACATATGGACTAGCTATATCTTTATGGAACTAATTGAATTCTACTACATCCTCCACCATCCTCTTTTGTCTGAGTCCACATGGCTTCGCTATGTGGACGACATATTCTGTTCCATTCCTAAAACTACCAACATTAATGATATTTTACGACACATAAACAGTATACATACTTCCATCTCTTTTACACATGAACTCCCACACAATTCCTCTATCCCTTTTTTAGATTCTCTTGTTTCTTGGAAAAATTCTTCTCATCTCTCATTTTCAGTTTATAGAAAACCAACTTCTCCTTCTACATATATACATTAAGTTTCTTCACACACATACAACACCAAATTAGCTACACTTACTTCACTATATCTTAGAGCGTTACGTATTTGTTCTCCTCCTAACTTATTATCTGAGACACAATTTCTTTTCTCCTCTTTTACTAAATTAAAATATCCTCAACATGTTATCAATCTAGCATTTAACAAAGCAAAGAAAAAATATTATAATAGTAATCCCCCTAGCACTGAACATACCTTCTCATATCTTCCCATTCCCTACAAAATTAACCCTAATATCAAACAACATTTACCTAAAAATATTCAATTTGTTAAAAATAACAATCCCCCTTAAACGAATATTTAAACCCCCTAAAAGTAATAACCAGCAGACTCAATGCATTTATAAAATCCCCTGCCTTGATTGTTCCGCAGTGTATATCGGTGAGACCATCGACCTTCCGAGAAGACTAAAACAACACAGTCATGATTTAACTAAATGAACAGAACTCAGCCTTAACAGCCCATAGATCTTCAGAGGGACATAGGATTGACACTTCATCTGCATCATCTCTTAAATACATTAATCATATCACAAAAAGGAAAATAGTTGAATCTTTATGTATTTATATAATACAAATAATTTTAATAGGATTCCAGGTGAAGTTAAATTAGATTCAACTCAGATGTCGATACTTCTTTCTTCACGTTACCTACCGATGTAAAGGAAAAAAACAAACAACCATTCACAAGTTTTATTTATTTTATTTATTTTGTAGTGGTTGCTTAATAAAATTTTGATAATATCATCTGAAGAGGCCTAGGCGTTATTTATCCTAAGGCAGGAAATAGTATGTTTTATATTATTGTACAGTGCTTTATTGAACAATTAAAAAAATTTATTTTGTTTTAAATAAAATTGGTTTTTGTGCCCAGGGTTAACTTCAAATATATATATATATATATATATATATATATATATATATATATATATATATATATATATATATATATTTATATATATATATATATATATATATATATATATATATATATATATATATATATATATATATATATATATATATATATATATAATTTCACTTATATATGACTTCTGATGGGCAAAGGCCTGCCTAATTGAATCAGAGTTGTAGCCGACATGCCCCGATATACGTAGCTTGAATGTGTTTAAGTCAAAGGTAGTTGGAAAAATAAATTAAAAGGGTGTATTCCAAACTTTACCAGTGAATTACATATAAGATTGAGCATAGCTGTTAAGTCTGTTGTCAGAGAGTTGGATAGAGAAAAAAATTAATGTAGAAAGGTGTGTTTCAAGAACCCTTCCCAATGAAGGAGATATTCTACTAAAGTGTTCAGAAGAGTAGCGTCCATTGTAATAGCAATAGAATATTGAAAGTGATCAGAAAATATGACGAGTAGAATGAAACTTGGGAGAGTTAGTGAGAGGAAGAGAGTTAATAAACGAAAAGCCATAGACTCCACATTTTAAAAGAGTGGATTGAGTGGAACCACCCCAGATGTGTGAGGGATACTCCATACAGAGGCGAACGACAATCCTATAAAGTGTAATTAACTGCTGTGCCGTGAAGAAATTCTGATGAAGCATAAGAATACAAAATCTCTTAGAACTTTGTTTAGGAAGAGAAGTAATGCGATCATTCCAATTAAGGTCACGGAAAATGAAACATCTAAAATATTATGGACAAACGAAAGTTTGAATTGTGTGCTTTCGAAGATGTTATATATGTGAGGAAGATATTTGTCAAGTTGAAAGA
This sequence comes from Trachelipus rathkii, assembly GCA_015478945.1. NCBI lineage: Eukaryota > Metazoa > Arthropoda > Malacostraca > Isopoda > Trachelipodidae > Trachelipus > Trachelipus rathkii. The sequence goes on along the minus strand of JABUQX010015400.1, from coordinate 18,263 downwards.
TGAAGGAACTTAGTGAGTTTTTGAGACACTAAGTAAAACGTTGTTTCAATGCCCCAACTAGAAAGTCTAGAAAAATCAGAGGTTAATTTCTTTCAAGGCCGTCCTTATATCGTTAGCTAATTGTAGCTAGAAGGGACGTCTATTAAAATAAAGGAAGTAAAGAAGGTTGGAGTCTTCGGCATAGGAGTATATATGGATGAAGTAAAAGAGAGAATGTCATTATGAAAGTTGAAAGAGAGTGGTGGGATAAGGCAAAACTAAAGAAAGCCACTATTTAATAAATTTAAAGGTTGAATGGTTGTCGTCTACGACAGCTGCTATAGAAAGACCCGAAATTAAATCAGAGAGTGGGTAATAAAGAGAAGGATTATATATCGAAAGAGAAAAGTTAAAAATCATAGCTTTCTACGAGACTATCAAATGCTTTTGATATCTCCAGCACAGAATTGATAAAATGCCGAAGAAAAGAATACCAAAAATCAGAAAGAAGAATAAAAAGATTAAGAGTAGAGCGCTCTTTACGAAAGCCATATTACCGATCAGAGATAAGATTTGAAGGATTCAGAGGTTTCAAAATCTTTCTGTTAAGGATAGCTTCAAAAACTTTAGAAAGAACAGAAGCTAAAGCCATATGACGATAGTAGAAAGGCAGAGACGGAATAGTTTACAAAGGTTGGGTGCAAGCACGGAAGTCCAAGTTTTGAAAACCACAGGAGGAATACCATCCGGAATGATTGTTTTATCAATGATTAGCTCAGAGAGAGCAGAAATATGGTCTTTAGACGAAATATAATATCAGTCATAAATGAGTTGAAGGGAAGTGGAGAAAAAGGAATAACTTTGAAATCGTCTAAGGTGGAATTAGATGCAAGATTTGAACGAAGAGTTCAGCTTTAGTGGAAGTTAAATGGCAGTTGTGAAGTTAGAAGGCACTAGAGGAGAGGAAGATGAAAAAGCGAATTTGGAGTTAACTTTTTGAAAAATTCCAGAAAGGACGTGAGGAACAGTAACAAGTAAGAGAGGAGTTTGTAGTGTAAAGGAAATAGATTTTGAAATATAAATTTCAGAAGTTTTTGGAGTTTAAGGAAGAAGGTAATTCTTGAAAGAAGCATCCCTATGGGAAATAATACGAAAACGTGCAGAGTTAAAGCATAATTTGTTCGGTTTAGTTGAAGGAATAGAGTATGAAATGTTCGCCTCCACGCCAGAGAGAATCTCCTCGTTAATGCGCTTAGCACACTCTGAGAGACCCCTTCAGCGGAAGCAATATTATTCCATGTTAAATTGAAAAAATATGACCGCAAGTCCGAATAATTAGCAGCACCACCAAAGAGCCAGAAAAGTTTCCTCGCTGCAGACGGGGACCTTTATTGCGGAAGACTTGATAAGATAGAAAAGAGAACGGAGATTATAGGGTGATTGGAGGAACCCAGAGGTGGAACGAGTTTAACAGAATAAGAAGAAGTAGAGATGAGAAAGAAGCCTATATTGTTAGGTTTATCTCCAAGACGACCATGGTTACGATTAGGCTTCTGTGCCAGTTTCCCGAGGTCATTCTGGATAAAAAAAAGTTGGTAGGCAACTTAACCAGTTGTATCTTGAGAATTAGATGAAAGCCATTGGCGGTGATGAAAACTGATATCACCTAAAAATGATAATTTCAGAGAAAGGTGATTAAGAGAAAATGTTGCTCTAAATTGAGTTTAAGTATTCCAAGAACTAAGAAGAGTCAGTTGAGTTAGGAGAAAGATATACAGAACACATGAATTTAGTAGTAGATGGCAGGATAGCTTGAGCAACGAGGTAAAATATTCGGATGATTCCAAATCAGAGACTCGAGAACAGGCAATATCATTGAGCAGATAGGCACAGCAACTGCCCTTGATTGAAAATTGAAGATATACATAGCAAGAAGGAACATAGTAGGATTTGCATTTAGAGCTCTCAAACCATTGAGCTTTGGTTAAGAAGAATAAGATATGAGGTTTAATGGAGTAGAGGTGCTGTTCAACCAGGAAGAAATTTTATATAAAACCGCGAAAGTTGTAATATATATATATATATATATATATATATATATATATATATATATAAATATATATTATATATATATATATATATATATATATATATATATATATATATATATATATATATATATATATATATATATTATATATATATATATATATATATAACTATAATATATATATATAATATATATATTATATATATATATTTAAAATTTAAATATATAATAATAAATATATATAATATATTATATGTATATATATATATATATATGTATCAAAAAAAGGTTTTAAAATTCTACTCGCGTGTCTATAAACTGCTCGCAAGCATTTAGAAGAATTCAAATTGCTAGACATGTTATTTACTTCAGTGTATCTGGTTATATATATTATATATATATATATATATATATAATATATATATATATATATATATATATATAATATATATATATATATATATATATTTATATATATATAATATATATATATATATATATATATAATATATATATAATATATATGATATATTGTGTGTGTTTAGACTGTGTTGTGATAAGTTGTGTTTTGCCGGGAGCTCCAATGGGTTGATTAGTGTTCATAATGTTTTAGTTATTCTTCCCATTAGTGTGGGTTTGTTTTCATTAAGTGCTCCCCCTGTTTTAATGTTTAACTATTATAGTTTTAATATTAGTAGAATTGGATCATCCTTATTAAAGATAAGTTATTCGTTTTTTAATTTTGTTTTTGAAACTTTTAAGTTAGTTACGTTAGATAGTCATAGTTAGTTTTAGAATTGTGCAATACGTAGTTTAGATAGTAATGGTATATATTTTTTTTTCTTCGCTTTTTTAACTTTATTTTTTAGTGTTTATTTTTTTTATTTATTTTAAAAGGTTTTGCACAACAACTTACGTATTTGTTTACATATTGTTTTAATTTATACATATTTTAGTTTTATGTTGAATAATTTGTAATTTTTTTTTTTTTTTTCGTATAAATTTGTTAGGGTGTGTGAATTCGTGCTTAAACTTTCTTAATTTTTTCAATATAACATATTTATTGTAAATACTGTTTTAGCATTTTAATCATTTACGTTTTTTGGGGTGAGTGAATAATTTTAATCCAATTTTAACTTTCGTTTTTTTTGTCTGTCTTTTTTTGTCTGTTGTTTTTTGTTGGTTGTGGTTGTGTGTGCGTGCTGTGATGGCAGATTTGCGCAGGCGCGGGTTTTCTATCGACTTTACCAACATCCGCGGCTTACCTCTAGCTCTGCATCCGTGGAATACCACCTCTCTAACTCTAACCCTAACCTTTTGCTCTGTCTGAAACACAGATGGCTAAGAATTCATTCCTCAACTGGTTTAATATATCTAACTATAACTTTTTCATAATTCGTCTAAAGGGTGGAGTATGTCCTATGTAAACAAAACACTCTGTAACACGTCTCGTGAATCTGAATCTCCAACTTCGATGTTCTGTGGCTTTTAAAATCTTTTCTTCCTTCTACTACAATAATCTTGTGCATTTGCTACTGTTCTCCTAACAGAACAGATTTTTCACTCTTTCTTTGAAATATCTTACTACTTCTCAAGAGACTGTTATATCTTCTCATCCAAATTACTGAGGTCTCTCTATTTAGGGGATTTCAATGTACACAACACTGAATGCTTGGGGTCTCTCATACTGATTTAGGGGGGAGGAGGCCGAATCATTTAGGCATTCTCAACGATCTGGAGCAACTTAATTAAAGAACCCACACACATTTCCTGGATCGTCCTAATCAATTCTTGAACACACTTGACCTATGTTCACCACTAGTCCTTCTCTCTATAAAAATACACCACCTTTCGCTCCTATTGGTAAATCGGACCACAACCTTATATCTCTAAAAATTTTAAATACTTTCTCTCCCAACAGCTCCATCCTGCCATACGCGTTATTTCTGGCACTTTGATCGGGCTGATTGTGGGTCTTGAGTTTGCTTCGACGCTAACTATAACTGGAATGGCTGCTTTCTCTCTGGTGACGCTTCGACTTCTGCCGATTAAGGTGGGAGCGTTAATCGTTGACGGGATGAGCAGGTTCATCCTTCTTCGACTAAATCTTGTTCTCCTCAAAATCCATGTTCGATCGTGCTTGTTCTCTGGCCATTCAGGCCTAGAGACAAGTGCGTATCAGGAGTGGAAAAATTCTCGTTCTCCTATCACTCTTGCTAATTTTCATTCAGCTAGAGGAAATCGTTGCAGGGATATTCTTCGACGAGCAAAGCGGGCTTTCCTCAAACGAAAGTGCGCTAACCTCCCTTGGTTCTCCTACTGACAAATCTTTCTGCTCTTGCCAAAAAATCTCTAACAATTCTGTAAATCTGTCTTTCCTCCTCTTATTCGTTCCGAGGTTCTGTAGCTAATTCTCCAAACTGAAAAGGCCAATCTCTTCGCCCCTCCTGTTTTCCACTAACTCAACCCTGGACGTTCTGGTATTCCTCATCCTCCTCCTTCTTCTCTCAGGTTCCTATGCCTTTGCCTGTGATTTACATTTTGATCGGGTGCATGGGCCTCTGAAATCTACGAACCCGTTAGGAAGCGGGGGCGGATGGCATTCCTCCCGAGTTTTGAGGAGTGTGCTTCCGTTTCTATCCCCGCCCCTCGTTCAACTATATTCTCTATGATCAATACTAACACTTTTCCTCAGTGTTGGAAGCACGCACATGTCCAACCTATTCCGAAAAAAGGAAGCCGCTCTGATTCTTCTAACTATCGCCCTATAGCTCTTACTTGTATGCTATCTAAGATCTTTTAAACTCATCTCAACTCTCATTCTTAGATCATCTGGAATCTCATTCCACTTCTTTCCGATTGCCAGTACGGCCTTTCGGCCTCGAGGATCTACTGGCGATATTACTTCCTATCTTACCGATTATGGTTTTCGCCCTTAGAAACTACGGGAGACTTGCGTGGTGGAGCTGGCATATCCAAAAGCATTTGACCGGGTATTGCACGCGTCACTGCTCTCCAAGCTCCCCTCCTTTGGGTTTCCTCCTTCTCTTTGCTTACTTATGTCTAGTTTTCTTTCAAACCGCTCAGTATCGGCTGTGTTGATGGGGCGACTCTTCTTTCCTTTTCTTGTCATTAGTGGTGTTCCTCAGGGTTCTGTCTTATCTCCTACTTTATCCTACTTTTCAATTACATGATTTCTCTCCTGCACATGCTAACTCTATTCACTCTTTGGCCGATGACTCGACCCTTCATTCTTCAACTCATTTCATTCTGCCCTTTTTTACTTCTAGAATTGCTCTCGTCTTAATCTTTCCATTCTATTCTCGCTGATCTGGATAGAATTATTTAGTGGGGTCATCTCAACCTTGTGGAATTCAACTCTTTAAAAAGCTCAACTTCCACAAATCTTCCTCTCTAAGACACCTTCCAACTTACCTATCTCTTTCGACGGTTTCTCTCGCTCTCCTGTCGACAATATTAAACATCCTGGCCTTAACATTAAAAAAAAAATGTCTTGGGGAAAACTCACATCAAAACGGTTGCTAAGGCGGCCTTCAAAGAAACTGGGAAGTTCTGTTTAGGCTGCGAGAACTTTTTTTTCCTCTTCTCAGTTACTCCAGCTATACAAGGCTCTCATCCCTTTTTATGGAGTACTTGCTCTCATATCTGGGGGGCTCTGTTTCACCCGGCCTTTGGACAGGGTCCAGTCAAAGGCCAAAAGGCTTATAAAACTGTCCTGTACTTTCTAGTTCACCTTGACCCTCTATTTCTGCGGCGCGATGTTGTTGCTTTATCTTTTTTCTTATAGGTACCACAGTGGCAGGTGCTCGAGGGGAGTTATCAATCGCATTCCACCACCTTGCGTCGCCCTCGTAGAACTAGGGGTGCTGTATCTGCACATGAGTTTTGTGCTGATGTATCTAACTCCAGGCTAGTTCGCTGCGGTGCTTCCTTCTTTCCTGCCACATCTGTTCTGTGGAATTCTCTTCCATCTTCCGTGTTTCCTACTGAATTTAATCTCCCCACTCAAAGCCTGCGTCTGTGCTATCTGCGTAATTTGCTTAGTTGTTGATTTGTGAGAGGCGTAAAACACCCCCTCCTTGAATAGGCTCTGCCCGGTGAGTGGTGGTGACAAACTGAAAAAAAAAAAAAAAAAAAAATATTATATATATATATATATATATTATATATATATATATAGTATATATATAATAATATATATATATATATATATACTATATATATATATATTATATATATATATATATATATAATTTTCTTACAGTTGTCACCACCACTCAAGGGCAGAGCCCTATTCAAGGAGGGAGTGCTGAACGCCTCAGAAATTCATCTAACGCCAATTACGCAGATGAGCAAAGACGCAGTCTTTAAAGTGAGGGATTTCAAATTGAGTAGGAAACACAGAAGATGGAAGAGAATTCCACAAAACAGAGGCGGCAGGAAAGAAGGAAGCACCTCAGTGAACTAGTCTGTAGTTACTTATATCAACACAAAACTCATGTGCTGACACAACACCCTTTGTTCTACGAAGGCGCTTTAAAAGTGGAGGTAGGTGAGTGGTAAATTCCTTCGAGCACCTGCCGCGGCGGTTCCTATATAAAAGAGATAAAGCACTAACATGTCGCATCAAAGATAGAGGTTCAAGTGAACTTGAAAGAACAGAACAGTTTATAACCCTCTTGACTTTTGACTCGACCATGTCAAAAAGTCGAGTGAAACCAGAGCCCCCCCAGATATGAGAGCAGTACTCCATACAAGGGCGGATGAGACCCTAGTGTAGCTGGAGTAACTGAGAAGAGGAAAAAAGTCTCGCAGTCTAAACAGAATTCCCAGTTTCTTTGCGGCAGCCCTAGCAACTTCTGTGATGTGAGGTTTCCAAGACATTTTTTGTTTATATTAATGCCAAGGATATTTATATTGTCAACGGGAGAGACGAGAGAACGGTCGAAAGAGATAGGAGATTTAGAAGGTGACTTAGAGAGGGAGATTTTTAGAAGTTTATTTTTATAGAACTAAATTTCACAAGGTTGAGACGACACCACACTGAAATTCTGTCCAGGTCAACGAGAATAGAATCGGAAAGATTAAGACGAGAGACAATTCTAGAAGTAAAAGAGTGAGCAGAATTGAAATGAGTTGAAGAATGAAGGGTTGAGTCATCGGTGTATGAGTGGATAGAGTTATATGTGCAGGTGAGAAGATCATTAATGAAAAGTAGGAATAAAGTTGGAGATAAGACAGAACCCTGAAGAACATCCCTATTAACAGAAAAAGAAGAAGTCGCCCCACCAGAAACAGCCAATATTGAGCGATTTGAAAGAAAGCTAGACATAGGTAAGCAAAGAGAAGGAGGAAAGCCAAAGGAGAGGAGCTTGGAGAGCAGTGACGTGTGCCATACCCGGTGAAATGCTTTGGATATGTCAAGCGCCACCACTCAAGTCTCCCCATAGTTCCTAAGGGCGGAAAACCATAAATTTGTTAAATACGAAATTATATCGCCAGCATACCTCGAGCGCCGAAAGCCGTACTGGCTATCGGAAAGAGAGGAATGTGATTCTAGATGGTATAAGAAGTGAGAATTGAGAAGGGATTCAAAGATTTTTGACAGAATACATATTAGAACTAAAGGGAGATAGTTAAAAGGAAGGATCAAAGCGGCTTCTTTTTTCGGAATAGGTTGGACATTTACATGCTTCCAACATTGAGGGAAAATGCCATTATTAAAGCATGGAGAATAAGTTGAACGAGGGGCTGGGTCTGCACGGAAGTACACTCCCTCAAACCTCATGGAGGAATGCCATCTGGGCCACCCGCCTTCCTAGAGCTCATAGATTTCAGGAGCCCATGCACACAATCAAATTTAATCAAAGGCAGGGGCACAGGACACATGAGAGGAAAAGGAGGATGAAGAGGAATACCTGAATCGTCTAGGGATGAGTTAGCAGAAAATAGGAGGCCAAAGAGATTTGCCTTTTCAGTTAGAGTATTAGCAATAGAACCATCAGAGCGAATAAGATGTGGAAAGGATGATATACAGAAGTTCTTAGTTTTTGGCAGAGGCCAGAAAGATTTGTCAGTAGGAGAATCTAGGAGGTCAGCGCACTTTCTTTTAATGAAAGTCGGCTTTGCTCGTCAAAGAGTATCTCTGCAACGATTTCTAGCTGAATGAAAATAAGCGAGAGTGATAGGAGAAAGGGAATTTTTCCACCCCCGATACGCACTATCTCTAGCCTGAATGCCCAGAGAATAGGCATGATCGAACCATGGATTTTGAGGAGAGAAAGCTTTAGTCGAAGAAGGAATGAACCTGCTAATCCCGTCAAGGATTACAGCTTCCACCTTATTGGCAGAAGTCTTCAGATTCAAAGCAGTCACTCCAATTATAGTTTACGTAGAAGCAACGCAATGCCCTTCAATCGGCCCGATCGAAGTGCCTGAAAAAACCCATATTGCAGGATGGAGCTGTTGCCGAGAAAGTATTAAAATTAACAGATATAAGGTTGTGATCAGATTTACCGAGAAGGAACTGTTGCGAGAAGAGAGAGTTTAGTAAAATGTAACGAGAATGGTTGTGATCAGATTTACCGATAGAAGCAAAGGTTGGGTATTTATTGAGAAAATTACTAGTGGTGAAGCATAGTTCAAGTGTGTTAAAGAATTGGTTGGGACGATCTGGAATGTGTGTAGGTTCTTTAATTAGTTGCTCCAATCTTTGAGAATACTGAATGACTCGGCTTCCTCCCCATGCTGAATCTCAGTAGCAGAGGACCGCCAACCATTCCAGTGTTGTGGTACATCTGAAATCCCCTAAATACGAGGGGACATCAGTATTTGGATTGAGATAAGATGAGATGAAGATAATAACAGTCTTTCGTCGAGACACAGAGTAAGATATTCAAAAAAAATCGTGAAAATCTGTTCTGTTAGGAGAACAGTAGCAGAAGCACAAGATTATTATAGTAGAAGGAAGAAAGATTTTAAGCCACAGAACATTAAAAAATAGCGTATTTTTATTTTGTCTTTTCAGCTGATTAATTGAGGTCCTATTTTATTAATTTATATTCTTTATTATTGTGGCTAGTTAAAGAATCTTCTTGAAATTGTAATCATTGTTACCAACATAAAAAAGCTAGGTAGCTAAACTTTGTAAAGTTACTGAGAAAATGGAATTGAATGTTTTTTGAAATGTCATAAAATTAAAAAAGATTCTTAATATTATTTTTGATATTCATGTATTATCCTTAAAGATATATTTTAATTTATTAAAATAAATATATTTGGGCACAACCCAAATGAAATAAATGACAAAGTATATACCCCTCGCACGTACGGTGTGGGCAAATTTTGCCCACACTTTTTTTTTTTTTGAAAATTTTTCAGTTTTTAGACGGTTTCAATTTTTTTTCCCTTCCAGGTATTCCTCAAAAACATGTTGAAAAAAGACCTCTTAAATTTGTGTAAAAAAATATGTAAAACTAACGAAGTTATTCGGGATATACTAGAATGTGGGCAAAATTTGCCCACACCGTACGCGCGTGTGACCCTTATAAATTTTTTAAATAATAATAAATAATAAACATAAGTAGCTAAAGTATTGTTTTAGCACTAATCTAGGAATATATCTATCAAATTTGAAGAGATTTCGCTGTATAGTTTTTTTGTTACAGCCAATCTTATGATTGTCATTGGAAATAACACAAGAAAAAAACACCCATTTTTTCAAATAATAATTACAAAATAATAATAATAAACAGTTAAGTAACCAAAACTGGCTTAGAGTTCAACTGGCAAAAAGTTGCTGACAGACATCTGGTCTACCTAATGTCAAAATTTTTAAGAAATTCACGTTATAAAAATTATAGTTGTGGGCAGATTGTTGCCCACACCGTACGTGCGCGTATGCAAAACGGATCCGTACGCGCGAGGGGTATTGGTTGTACAGGGAATGCAATCCTGAGTTGAATGGCAGTACACAAATGGAAAATGGAAATGGAATATTTTTTGAATAAACACAAACATATTAATATTATATTTGCATTTATTATTCCTTAAAGATACTATTTTAATTTATAAAATAAATATACTTGGGTAATAAAATACCAAAATAGTGAAAATAAAAATTGGCAGTGAATTGGTTGTACAGGGAATGCAATCTGGAGTTGCCTAGCAGTACACACAAATGTTCTATCTTATTCCTGTGTATTAGTATTATAGTATAATTAAAGTAGATAAAAGTAAAAAAAAATAGAGTATTGGTATCGGCCTCTTTTTCTGGTATCGGTACATCCCTAATAATAAATACACAGTAATAAGATAGAACATTTGTGTACTGATAGGCAACTCAGAATTGCATTCCCTTAGTCCTTTATTTCATATTTGGTTTGCCCAAGTATATTTAGTTTATAAATTAAAATAAGGAATAATAAATGCAAATATAATATTAATAACTTTTTTACGTTGTGTTTTATTCAAAAAAAATAATTTTATTTTTGTTTCATTTGTGTTATTTACTCATCTATGAAAACAAAGTTTAGCTTTAGCTTTTTGTAACATGATTAGAATCTTCTTGTAAATTGTAATCATGTTAAACATGATTACAATTTACAAGAATTTTCTTGTAAATTGTAATCATGTTTTAACATGATTACAATTTGCAAGAAGATTCTTTAACTAGCTACAATATAAAGGAATAAAATAATGAAAGAAGAAGAGAACCTCAACTAATCAGCTGAAAGACAAAATAAAAAAACGCTTTATTCAAAACATGACAGTAAATATATATATACTCCGTTAAGATTAAATAGATTAAGATAGATATCATTCAATTCAAAAATTCTCAAATTGTGATGTAAAACATTAAGCTTTCACTATAGTATCTGCGAGAGGGCCTGTAGCCTTTTTTGGGGGAGGGTTGTTTACATTCTCACCTACACTAAAATATGCTCGCTCTCGACTGATGAAAGAGGGGCTGATAAATATTTGCTTGCAAGCACTGATAATAATGGAAACCTTGGCCCATTTTCATGCCACCACATGAAAGGATTCTCTTCTGTAGGCAGCATCTCCATGTTTTCGTATAGCCTCATCTCCTATTTCACAGTTTTTTCGATGAGGTTTCTTGGTGTGATTCCTTTGAAGGTGAATGAGATGTCAATGCAATTTCGGCCATGAACTTATCAAAGCCTAACATATCCAAATCCTCTTCATCTTCAGTAGGTTTATTTGCTGATAAGCCACCATTGTCATCATCAGTGCTGTTGCTAGGGGTTGCTGATAAGGCGGCTTTCACTTCTGTGAATCATTTTTTTGTCACGCAAGCAAGCTCCTCGGTTATTCTATTTAAATGTATTCTAGAAGGGTTCACCGTCGGAGAAGCCATTCTTGTGGGGTTTCAGCTAGTTTAAGGAATCCTTATTAGAACCTTTTACATATCGAAATTCGAGACTAGATTTATTATTGAATCTAAAAGTTTCTCATAATTCTTCACCCTAAAAGTAAGAAGCATCGGCCATATTAACCAATACCGATACCAAGAAAATTAGCCGATACTGCCGATACCGATAATATCGGTACATCCCTAATTATAATAGGAGGTAGAATATACGCATACTCACAGCGATGAAATTACCTCCCATTTTGAATATGGTGTATTCCAGTGCCTAATAGTTCACCTTTTCTCTTTTGCGTTCATATTCTTTACACACTCATCCTCCAGAAAACATCTTACAGACACCACCTTTTATCCACATATCATATACACATACTTATAGCCACACCCCTCTTCTAGACAACATCTTACAGACATCAATACTCCTTTTATCCCTATATGTGGGGGAGAAAGAATTGCCCACATTGTATGTCCTGCGAGTCATAGAAGTCGACTAAGGGACGGGGGTAGTTGGGTTGGCTGCCCACTACCATTTATCTTTTGCCAGGAATGCTAATGCATGCCTCGGGGAAGGTCGTGATCACCGTAAACGGCCTTCTATCTTAAGGCGAAAATGTATGAATCGTATGGGTACATGGAATGATGTCAGATGAATTAATGTTGAGGAGAACTGGAGAGAGGGATGGATGGATGAATTTAGAAAGCTCAAATTTGATTTGTGTGCGCCTGTGACGTGAAACAAAGATGAAAGGAAACGCAATGGAAAGAGTGCTGTGAGAAGTGTGTAGTGTGTGAATTCGTTGCTAGTGTGGAAAGGAAATGAGAGGAAGAAGAGAGAAGAAGCTTTGCAATTCATGGGAAATGAGTGACCTTGTGCGTACATAAAGCTATGGTAGATATATGTGGTGAGTTCTAGAATTCTAATGGTTAAATCTAAGTTTGAAGAATTGAGTAGGTATGTGTGGTTGGGACATATGGTCCATCTGAGGGAATGTTGAAGAGAGTACGATTTTCTGGGATTATCGGAATGATGTTTTGGATGGGAACGGGAGTAGGAAGCTTCAGACTTGATTGTTTGGGGGACCGAAATGGTGGGATAGGTGATCCAGAAAAGGGATGGTATAACAGGGTGGGTTGGGGTGGCGGAGAAATTTGAGAATGTCTAGGAAGGATGATTGATTTTCTGGTGGAGGAGAGAGTAATGTGTAAGCAATACTCGTGTCTTTAAGAACACAAGAGTATTCATAACTATACTAGAGTTGGTGTAGGTAGAAGAGGTACCGAAGTGAAAAGTAGGGGTTATTTTGTGTTGGTGAAGAGAAGATTTGAAGTAGTGTTTGGATTGTTTAGAATCGGTGAGAGGGATTAGAATGGGGATTATCGGATCATTATTGTTGTTCTATGTAAAATTAAGTAGTGGGGGCTTGGATGGAGAAGAAGGTGATTAGGAAGGAAAATTAGTAGAATTAAGAGTGAGATGTTAAGTGAACAGGTAATTAAGATAGATTATTAGCGCCTCGAAGTAATTCAGTTGAAGTAATGTGAAACAAGTTGCAAACTGATAAATCTAAGCATATGAAGAAAAGCAGTGGACAAGTATGTGGATCGCTAAAGAGGAAGTAAGCGAAATGATTAACAGTGATGGATGGAATTGAAAGGTGATGCAAGCGCGAAAGAAAAGAAACGTGGTTTGAATGTACTAAAGCGCAAATGATGAAGCTTCAGGAATTATATAAGGAGGTGCCCTATAAGGAGGAAAAAAGAAATTACTAAAAGGTGCATACGTAGGAGAAAAGAAGAGGTTAATAAAAAACAGTTTGAAAGGAGGATGGAAGGAATTTACACGGGAGTAGGAAGCTCTTCTAGAAGGAAGCGCGAAAGGCTTAGAATGAGAATAAGGGGAATCTGGCTATAAGAATAATGAATAGGGATGTGCTTTCGTTATCTGATGAAATGGATGTAAGGGAAGTGGAGGGAACATTTGAAAATCTGCATACCATTGCCAGTAATGAAGAGGTGTTAGTGAATGTGGTTAGTGGGTTTGATGGTCAAGGAAGGAATTAGCGTACGTTTTGGGATGAGGGTAATTTAGTTATAAGGAGTATATGGTTCAGAGTGAGATAAGTGAAGAATGGTTAAATCTGCAGGTATAGATGAAATTACTGGTGAAATATCAAGAACGGAGGCTAGATGATAATCTGATTGATTTAAAGGGGATTGTGTAACAAAGGCATTTGGAAGTTGTGTAGCAAAACTATTATGTATTGGAGGAGAGAGCAGTAATAGTTACCCTATATATAAGGGAGTAAGGGGAGATAAGGATAACTTAGGAATTATAGAGAATTATTTGAATGTGCTGTTAGGGAAGATATGCTGCTGGTTTTTTGCGTCGAAAGATGTGCCTCGAGTAGACTAAAGGACTGATTGGTGAAAGATCAGGTGGCGTTATTAGTGGTAAGGAGAATGTGTGAAATCAGAATCTTTACATCTGAAACAAAGTGTGATTGAGAAAATGACGGGAGAAGAAAAAATATATTGTATTTACAGGTTTTTAAAACATGGCGTATGATATAGTTAATAGGGAAGCTTTATGGCAGATTGTTAGTGATATATATGGTCCTGGTGGTAGGCTTCTGAATGTTAATCAAAAGTATGTATGACGATAGTGAAGCGGTGTAAGAATAAAATAAATGGTGTCGAAAGTGATTGCTTAATATTAATTAGTAGCGGAGTAAGGCAGGGAAGTGTGCTATGTCTCCTTGGGTTAGTTCAATTATGTATATGGATTGGGTGTTATGAGAAGAATTAAAGTGTCGGGGGGTGGCAAGAGAATGAGTGTTAGAATGATGGAGAAGGAAGTGAGTGTGGAGGTTGCCCTACTTATTATATGCGGATGATTTGCGTTTTGTTGGTTGAATTGGAAAGAGAGTTTGAAGAGATTGGCAGAAGATTTGGCAGGTGTGTAAAAGCGAGGGCGTTTGAAAGTAAACGTTGAAGATGAGAGTAAGGTTATGGTTGCTTGAGTGAGGACGGTCCTCGGTTATGAAGTTATTTAGATGGTGAAGCAGCGTGGACCAAGTTGTTTGTCTGAGTGTTAAATATTGTAGAAATAATTGTTGGATTGAAAAGGGAACAGATGATGCAAAATGTAGTAGAAAGTTGTGAATGGCAAGGAAGGTGGCTGGTGCCAATATAAATCGTGCTTTGAAGTAAAAGGACTAAGTTTATTGAGTGCGCTGGGTCTTTACATGAGGGTGTATGTTGTTACCTGTGTATGTACAATAGTGAGACTATGGTCTGGAAATAAGAGTATAGATCTAAAGTACTATTTGTTCAGATGGACAATCTTATAGGGGCGTGTTAGGTGAGAAAAGATTTGATAAAATGAGGAATGAACGTATTAGACAGTTGGATGTATGTGGTGAAGAGAAAGGGATAAATGAGGAGAATAAATGAAAGTACCGTATGAGATGGTTTGGGTCATGTGAAAAGGATGGATGGTTAGTTGGTTTGGTTAATGCCAATGCTATAGTGGTGAGGTGGGAGTGTTGGGAATCGAGAGCTGACTGGGAGACCCGAAGAAAAGGTCATATTGAGTCAACGTAAACAGGAATGCCTGGAGAAGAGAAATGTGACGAGTTGGCAGAGGCGAGAAGAAAGGTGCATAAATAGGAGTGAATTGCGGGTTTTGTGAGGAGGTATTGTTGTGGCCCACCTGGGGCCAAGAGATGAACCATGTAACAGATGCCATAGTGAGGTCCGTCGCTATTCCGTAAAGCTCTAGGGTGTGATTTCTGACTGCTCTCGGGCGAGTTCGTCACTAATAGGTACTAAGGGGGCGGTAAGGCCGGCTTTCTTTTCGACTTGTGTCATATTCTACTGCTACTTTTCTGTTTCCGGTACATGTCACGACCTAACCACCAGTCTGGGGGAAAGAAGGTGGATGGTAATAATTAAGGAATAGGTAGAGTATATTACCTATATATAGTAATATAATATAAATATATATATTATATAATATAATATATATAGATATATATAATATATATATATCATATATTCAATATATATATATATTATATGTACTATATATATATATATATATATATACTATATACTATATTAATATCAAGTATTATATATCAAACATATATAATATATTATAGATTATATTATATTATTTCAATATATAATAGTAAATTATATATATTGATATATATTAATTATATTATATATATTATATAATAATATACATATATATATATATTATATATAATATTATATTATATATATATAAAAGGAGTGCACTAGGTGAAGAGAGGAATGAGTAGAGAAGGGACGAGCGGTGGACAGAGAGGAGTAACCAGCGGGGAGTGGGACGAGAGCCGGAGAAGGGAGGTGGAAGAAGGGAGGCACGAACCGAACGGAACTGACGAGGTGACGAGGGGAGGCGCAGGATGGAGGAGAGGAGGAAGATGAGGACCGGGCGAGGGCGGCTGGCTGAGACGGATTGCAGGGGAGGCAGGAGCGGAGTACGACGGAGTGGGGAATGAGAGTCAGCGATCGTACATGCTCTTTTATACATGAAACATTTAGTTTGAGAGAGCAAAAAAAGTAGTCTCCTACCCATGATGAACCAAATCAAAAAACCTCAAATAAGATCGGTCTTTCGTAGAATAAGGTAAATCGACTCTGGACCATTCTCCCAGAAGAGGAGAGGAGGGCGAGCGACCGGCGCACGGTACAGACACGACGGAACGCGGACGACCGGCCGAGACCTGTAGAGGAAACAGAGGGCGAGAGAGAGACGGGGGAATATCGTAACGGACGACTCTATGTGAATTGGCTGGGAGAGGTGATCTCTCGGGGGTGCTAGAAGTCCGAGTGACGAGTCAACTATGGACAAGCGCACTGGTACAGTGGGACGAATCGAGAGCTGGCAGACACAGGAGACGTTGGTGATAAGCGACGCAGTGGGCAGCGGCACAAGACCTGCCATCCGCCTGGGACCGAAAGGACGGCACAGACTGCAAGCATCAAGGAGAATATATATATACTAATACTCTATATATATATATATATAACTATATATATACTAGTATACGACATATTTTTAAAATATATATATATTACTTAATACGCGGACTATTACTTATATAATATAAATCCTATATTATATTATGCATATATATAGTAGTAATATTATATATATATAATATTACTATATATTACTACTATATTATAATAATACAGTAATAATATATATACATAATATATATAATATAATATACATATGTGATATATATATATCATATTATATTATACTATATATGAGCTATACTTAATATATATAGTCATTATAGATATATACATCATCAATTGATCAGCGTCGGGATATCCATCATCATCATCAATTTCATCCCATCCATTCATATCATCATCCATGGATGATCATGCATTATCATTATTCATCATTCATACATTCATCTGCGGATTGACTGGAAGAGTAAGATTGCGTGACATGCACTGGGAAAAGAAAAAGTACGGGTAGATACGAATAAGAACACAAGTCGAAAAGAAGAAAGCCAGCCAAGCCGCATGTCCTTTTAATAATTATTTACCTTTTAATTTGGAAAATACTCGCGGCAGTCAGAAAATCCACCCTAGAGGGCTTCAACGGAAACGCGCGACAGGACCCTCACTATGCATGCGTCCAGTCGAATGTGGTTCATCGTCTTTTTATGGCACCAATAATTACCGATGGTCCCAACAAACCAACCCGACCTAAACAAAACACTCGACTCCATTCCAAACTCCTATCTATACCCCTTTTCTTCTCTCCTCTGCCAAACTTAGAATTATTCTATGACTCCTCCAGGCCCGATTTCCTTCCACTCTGAAACTTCAATCCACTTTGTTATTTCCCGACGTGGATGTCCCAGCCATTTCGATTCCCAACAGCAATGATTCACCGAACGATATATATACGCTTAGAGCCAAGAGAAACAGCCAACTTTATCATCCATCCTGATTCCACATGAGACCCAAAGCACACGACCTCAAAGATCATAGCTTTCATTATTCTCTCATTACGCACCGTATTCTTGCCACAGCCAAACAAGCTTTCTATACGTAATACGATCAATTCCTCATTTAATCAGAATTCATATATATAGTGAGATTACACTGAATATAGATAGTATAGATCATTATATGATAGTTGAAGTAATTATGAAGTATAGTAATATATATATATATTATATAATATTATAGACTGATATATAAGCTATATATATCTAACATTACTTTAATACATATAATGAAACATATTTTAAGCTTTGATATAGGAGAGCAATAATAAATATTATACTAAGTCCTTATACTGAATATCTCTCATAAATACAAAGTAATGGTATATATATATTGTGGCTCGTCTTTGAAGAGAGCATAGAGTGGGCTGCTAGTCAAAGCTTGCAAGCTCACCCTCATTAGAAGAAGATGAGAACTCGAGACTAAGGCATAGGACCGATCGAGCGAGAGAGGCGAGAATGAGAAACCGACGCGAGAACCACGTAGTGAGCATGAGTATACGTGGAACAAGCGCATCAAGAGCTCACTTCAACACATTCCAGAGAGAGAGATGTACAGAGTCTGAGAATTAAGAGGAAATATATGAAGAGGTGGGATGGTATGATCAACAGACCAGGAATAGTTAACCCCTATCATAGATTGGTTGGAGAACGACACCTGAGGAAGAGAGAAGAGAGAGAGAGAGAGCAGAGAGTGAAGACCAGGATGGGACCACGTGAGGTCGCTGACGGCCAA
>JABUQX010015399.1:35000-55000 GCA_015478945.1 Trachelipus rathkii | reverse complement strand
ACATAAATGATGAATAAAATAATAACATTGGTATCCAACATCGAAAGTCTAAACATTATATATATTATATATATAATATATATATATATATATATATATATATATATATATAATAGTATTATATATATACTTACTTACTTACTTATCTTACTTACTTCGCCCTGCGCCACTTTAATTGGAGGGCCACACTGCTTCCAGGAAGCCGGCTGCCGCCTCTGGCGGTTCCCACCAGCTCAAGAAAAGGTTTAGAGAAATCGGTGCGGGGGACGTCGAGAGCAGGGCACCTCAGAAGAAGGTGCTCTATTGTGTCTGGGGAAATGTGACATCTGGTGCAAGTGGGAGAGGTTGTACAGTTTGATCTGTATTTCTAATGCATAGCCCCGGTGGTGACCTGATCTGCTCCGAGGCCGAGGTTATTTGGCCTCTTGGGACAGCGTTTCTTCCACTAGGGGAGAGTTTTTGGGGCGGTGGTGTTTTTAGTAAATTTTATTTGGCGGTTTAGCAGGTATTGCGGTTAATGTGTATGGTATGTGTATCCATGACCTATTTGAGGGGGAGGAGGATTATGTTTGTATGTGTTTGTAAATAGACATTGAGCTGGTGAAGAGGGATTTAGTCCTTTGTCCGGGTGGGTGGGAGAAGAATTTGGTGACAAGGGTGGATTGGAGTTTTTTGATAGAATTGAGTCCCACCATTCTCCAAGTGTGTGGAGATTGGGAGGATGGAAGTTTTCATCGTGTAAATGTTGGATTGGGTTGGTTTTTGTGCAGCCTGTGGTAAATTCTGAGGGCTGTATTTTGAGAAATTTGTAATTTATTTGTGTTCGATTTTGAGAGTGCTGGGAACCATGCTGGTGAGGCATAGTTTAAAGTTGTTCTGAGGAGTTGTTTATAAGTTGTGGTGAGTGTGTGTTTCCTGTCACTGAAGTTGTGTTGAGAGAGGGTTCGGAGGGTGTTTAGTTTCTTGGTTGAGGAAGTGATTTGGTCGATGTGGGGGAAAACGTCATGTGTGTGTGTTCATAAGTAAGTCCTAGTATTTTGGGGGTTTTGTTTAACGGAAGGGGGTCGTTGTTCAGGGTGATTATAGATGGAGGGAGATTGGTGACGGTCAAGGTGGTTATATATATATATATATATATATCAAATATAATATATATATATATAATATATATATATTATATATAATTATATATATTATATATATATAATATATATATAAATATTATATATATATATATATATATATAGTATATATATATATATATATATATGTATATATATATAATTTTCAAATTATTTTGAAAATATTTTCCGCCAGCGATGATAGAACCTAACTAGGGAGAGTAGATTATCCGGTTATGCCGGCGGAATAGACAATGATATCCGCCGATACCGCATAGTCAAAAACTTGGCCGATAGGCGGATCCGGATAGTTGCCGGATATCCGGCCCATCCCTCATATATAATATATATAATATATAATATATATATATTATATATTAGTGAGCATCAGATGTCACTTTTTTGCGAATGTTTGATTTTAACATCCGCGGATGCGAATGTCTGATAATATATATATGATATATATATATATATATATATATTCATAATATTATAATATATTATAATATATATATATATTAATATATATATAATATATATATTATATATATATATATATAATGATAATATATATATATATATATATATATACGTATATATAATATATATATATATATATTTATATATAGTATATATATATATATATATAATATATATATATATATATATTATATATATATAATATATATATATATTTATATATATATATATATATATATAATATAATATATATATATATATATAGTATATATATTATATAATATTATATATATATATGCCTAAATATATTGTCGAGTTTTAGCCACAATCTAATAATATAATTGTTACCAGGGTGCGAATGAAAGAGATTTTACAAAGGATTATATACTTTTTGCACTAGTATTGAAAGAAATATACGAAGGTTGTGCTTGAGAAACATCAATTTTTCTGCCTTTTCTGCTGAGAGTCTGTTTCTGTTTTCATCATATTAGCCCTGCAAATTGCTAAATACTCTCTCACATGGAACACTAGTTGGAGGACAGGCCAAGTATTCCCTTGCAAGTTTACTTAAGCGTTGGTAAACATTTTGCTTAACTTTCCATCATTTGTATCTAGTCGTTGTTCTTGGTGATAGTTTTCAATCATTTGCCACTACATCTTTTGGTAATGCGTGTGTTTCTTCATTAATAACTGACTGTAGAAATTCTCCAGTGATCTGTTTATTGATTTACTTAGAAGTGTCGTTCGTAATTTCTTTATATTCCTTTAACGGGTGGCGAATTAATAGACTTATTCGATTGAAACTTTGTCCACTGCAACAGCAAGGTGACGATTTAAACTTGTATCTAATATTGTGGTACAAAAAAACTTGCCTTTATATACGGGATCTAAGTAAGTGTCAATAGTATGAAGGTCATTAATTTCCACAGAACTAAAGCGTATTTTTAGCTTTAGTTTTATGACATCTTTCATATTCTTTTTAAACCGTCATCATTTCATTTGAAGATGGTTTTCAAAATCCTTCCTTAGCTGTTGGAGATTAATGATTACTCGGAGACAGAAACTGTAAAGAGACGCTGAAATTTTTTTTGGCATCAAATAATCTCATGTGACTCTGTTGACATCAAATTATTATGACCTTCATGATGCGATAGAATCATGATCATCATTACACCAAAGTTGAGCTCGAGTCCCATGTCTCTCATGTTCAAATTTGCGTAGAGATCATCTTAAGTATTTCTTATAAATATTCTTTATCAATATCTGACAATAATTCCGCAGCCACATCCGCAGGGAAAAGCGCGGATGCGGAGCGGATCTTAATAATGTGCGGATGCTGCCGTGGATGCGAATGCGGATGTTACCTGCATCACTAAATGATAGTATATATATATATATATATATATATTATAATATTATATAAATATATATAATTATATATATATATAGGTATTATATAATATAATAATATATATATATATAATATTTATATATATATATATATATATATATATATTGGCCATATGGCTAAAGTATCGGTTATGCGTAATCGCAAAAAATTTTGTATCGTATCGCAATCGAAAAAATAGCGAGCTACTTGTATCGTTCGGTATCGGAGCCTAAATTTGGTATCTGGTGCAACACTAATATATATATACTAATTATATATATATATAATTATATATATATATATATATATATAATATATATATTTATATATATATTATAATATAGTATATATATATATATCATATATATATATATATTATATATATAATATAATATAATATAATATATATGGAAACTTGCCAAAACTATAATTAGGGATGCCTGGAATATCAAGTATCTGTTATACACAGTGATAGTTTATGAAGAGAGTGGAGTGCAACCGTTTGGTGTACAAAAAAAATTGGAGAGTGTTCCTAGACATCAGTGGAATTGAATAAGAAAAAAGACCTTTAAATGCACGTCTTTACGAAGAGTACTGTGTAAGTGGAATCACCTCGGTTATGTGATGCACACACCATACAAAACAATGTTTATTATTAGTTATCGCTGCAATTATTTATGTGCGTAGTATTGTATATTTATTTAAACCATACCTTATTTATACTACTATATAACATATATTTCTTCTTAATTTAAGTTAAGGTTTTATCCTCATGTGAAGTAATTGATGACATGAGTGACAATAAGAATTCGATAAAAGAAAAGATCAAGTACCTCCCATATACACACCACCGATTTATATTAACTCGGGAGCAAGAGAGTGTGTCATGAAACGAACAGACACGAGACTCATGTACCACCACGACCACACACGCACCAGAGACCACCCCATCAAAGGACACGCTACAAGGTATCATAGAATTGTACACAGCGACTGAAAGCACCAGACACGTTAGACAACACAGCACACTGGTGTAACCACACAAAGTATGTATGTATGCTTTAATCAAGCAGGCCTTGCAAGCCTTCATGGAAATAACCTCTCTTCATTTGAAAACTAAAAGTTAATACGTTAGATGAAAAACAGAGTGGAAGTTAAGAACATCAATTCTATTCACCTTTTCAAGTATGCCAACACAAAAAAGAGTTGCACACAATGCTGATCGTGAAGATATGGATGTGTCAACAGTGTAGATGTGCTTTATGAGACTACCACCAATCAATAATTCTGTGAGAGGTGCATTGAGTTCGGCAAGAGTACGCCAACGCTCACCGGTATCGGAGGAAAATCACCAGACTATACCTTAGCATAATCATATTAAGAAGATTCTCCATCCGTCTGTAAGGGTAATAAGGTAGATTGAGACTCATTACAAGCGAAATAAAAAAAAAAGAGAGATATCAGTTTCTCCCATCTCATCTCCTGTCGTGGTCAGTGCTACGCGTACTAACATTTATCTACTACTTTGCTTGATACGAGAGGTATAATCCTTAGACCAAAATGAGCTAGTAACAACGGCTCTCGATTAGGGCGTCAACGAGGAAAGGACAGCTGGTGAACAGCGAGAAATTTTTATATGAGTATAAGTAAACAAGGGTAACGTAGTTCGCAAACGGGCGAGCTTCTAATTTACAGCTAAGCCTACAGCATAGTTTGTACTAGCTTTTTACTCGAGTAAAGAGATGAGACATTATTCTCTCTCAGTCTAACCCTTATATTGAAGAAGAGTAGAGCAGACTATTAGGGGAATAAATTATAATAACCTATTAAAGTAAACTAGTTATAAATATATACTGAGATTGCACGTAGAATCTCATTTTATCATAAAATTCGACTTTTTGATAAGCTCAGTAAAGCATTAATAAGGAAAGTAGTAACTACTCTAATGTTTTCCTTAGTATTTTCCTTAAGACTTAACAGGAAGATAGAGAGCAGTAAACACTCACATAAATATATAATATATAATATATATAACAGCTTGCTTAACAAATAAGAATTTTATTATTCGGCACCTCTCTTATATATACTTTCACCGTATTTAGAAATTAATAATCAGCTGATGACTAATAATGAAATTTAAAATAAATAATATATATATATGTTAAAATACTATTAATTTTACTTTTTTAAAATACTATATATATTATAAGAATAAATAAATATCTAATAATTACATTTGATGATACTTCACATTTCTATTATAATAAATCACGAAGGATTAAATACTAAATTATTATGAATTGATATATAGTAGTATATAGATATAATGTTATGATTTCTAATATATTAATTAAGTATTAACTATATAGATGAAAAAGAATAGTAATTAAAGATATATTAATATGAATATAATATGATTTCTAAGATATTAATTAAATCTTATATAGACGTATATGATAGTGTACCGAGGCGGATAATACGGGTACTATTATTATAACATATTACAAGATATATATATATATGACTACGTATATAAATATGAGTAGTATAGATATATCATATTATACTATATAATATATATATATATACATATATATAATAATATATAAATAATATATTAATATAGTATATACTAATATTAATACTATAATATATCTATTATAAAATAGATAATATAATCTATTACTATACAGCTAGATGAGCATATATACTACTGATAACAGTTATATATATATATTAATACTTTTAATATATTATTAAGTAGTATATTAGTAGTAACGAGGATTTATAGTGATTATAGTATAAGCTATAGAATAGTATAGTATCAACTAGAGATATTATATACGTACTGATAATGAGTTAATGGATAGTATATAAATATAGTATATATATATATATGAATAGTATAAGTAGTAGTAATATATTAGTATTAATACGTAGTTAATACATAAAGTATATAGTTAACGTATAAATATATAATAAAGGACCTATTTAATGAGTACGATATTAATGTACTAATAATTAGACATCACATATATAGTATACTTATATAAGTATTAGTATATAAGTAGCTAATAATGACTATATCGTATATAGTATAGTGAGTAGTAGATAGTATATATATGACTATAGTGATATTAATATACAAGTAGCAGTGTTGGGCTAATATTAATGAGTATATATAATAGTATATTATATATATGTGATTTTTATATATATTAACGCATATTATATAAATATTATTAATATATATATATATAAATATATATTTATAATAGATATTATAATATATATACTATATATATATATAATACATATATATTTATTATAACTATATATTATATATTATATATATAATTAATATAATATATCAATATTATATATATAATATATATAACTATATATATATATATATTTATTCCATTTTCCTTATTTCATTACGATATTCCACATCCCTTACCATCATTAATGCTCAATCCCAGAACACCGGACAAAACAGTTTTCTAATAAGTTGTAATATATATACGCTATATTGACATAGAAACATTTAAAGCTTATACATTTCTTTAGTTTCTAAATGTAAATAATCAAATTATCACTTATATAATATATACCATTACATCAGTAAAATCAGAATAGCAAAGAAAGCAATTCTACATAGATGAAGAGATTTATGATACATATCTTATGTAGAACAGTAATAATAAGTCAAAGGAAATTATAATCCATATAAAATTAACGTTCAGTTATGATTATTTATTATACATTATAAATATATTATTAATATATTATTTTACTTAAAAACAAGTTATTCATAAGAGTTAGGTTTTAAGGAGCTATGTGAATACTAATAAGACGCCATATGGTCTCGACACTCCAGTGATGGGCAACGACGATAATCCTATAGCGTCTATGAGTTCACTAAGTGTTTGGCAAATAGAGAACGAAAAATTAGTCTATATGAACTCTTAGTTAGTGACTATATGATACCTATTTTTAATATCTAAGTTTAGGTATATAGGATAGAAATAAATAATAAAAAGTCCCTCACCAAATTATATATATATATATATATATTTATATAATACTATATATTATATATATATACTATATATATATATATATATATATACTATATATATACTATATATATATATAAATATATATATATATAATATATTTAATTATATATAAATATATAATAATAATATATATATAATATATTATTAATATATATATTTAATTTATATTATATATTATATATTACAATATTATCTAGAATATCGATATTATAGATTAATTACTGAGTGTAACTATCTAGAATAAATATTATCTGATATATACTAATAAGTATATAATCAGATAAGGTCAGTAAAAAAGATAACAAGTATTTACTATTATATACCTTAATTAATATATATATATATATATATGGTATATATCATAATATATAATATAAATATATATTATATATATTAAATATAAATATCATTATAATATATATAATATATATACTATATATATATTAGTATATATAATATACATATATATATATATATATATTATATATATATATATACTTATATATATATATCATTACTATATAATTAATATATATATATTTAATATAATATATATATAAATATTATATATATATATATATATTTTATAATATAATTATAATATATTAATAACTATATTAATATATAATATTAATATATAATATATATATATATATATAAATATTATAATATATATATATATATATATTAAATATAATATATTTATTAATAATTAAATATATTGATATATAATATATATATTAATATATAATATTAACTATTAACTAATATGATATATATAATATCTATATATATGAATATATATTAATATAATATATATATATATATATTAATATATATTATAATAATTTGAGGAAGTAATGTAGTCGGTAGATTGTTATGTGTTGATGAGGTGAAATAAAATAAAACTTCAAGTTTTAATAATATAAAATCAACAACAACAACAACAACAACAACAACAACAACAACAACAACAACATCAACGCAAGAAACGACTACTAACACAACAACAACAACACAACAATCAAATAACAACAACTAAACAACAACAATCACAACAAACACACAATAAAAATTAAAATAATATATATAAATATATTAAATTAATTAAATTATATATAAATAACATAATTAAATTTTAATATATAGAATAAATAATAATATACTAATACTATATAATAATAAATAATAATAAAAATAATTATAATAATTAATAGATAATGATATAAATAATATAATAATAATATATATAAAATATAATAATGTAATTATATAAGGAATCACCATCTAAGAGTGTTAAATTACTAATAATAATATTCAATATAATTATTTCAAATATAATAAATAATGTAAAGGTTAGTATAAAATAATATATTATTTGCTAACTCAATTAATAATCTAATATAACTAATAATAATAATATATACTATTAATAATTAATTAATAAATATCATCTGAATTTATACATATATATAATAATAATTATTCTACTATTAATTGGTAATGATCGAGACAATGTGCTACAGTGGTAATTTTAATATATCAAACAATACAATAATTAAACTAATAATCAGACAAATTTATTAAGTAGATAATCTGAAAATTACAAAATTTTACACTCAGGAATATATTATGTTAAAGCACTTACGATATATTCATTCATAATACATATTACTAAATAAAATCGGCTATATGATAAAATAATCAATTTTTACAGTGGGGTAATAATTAAATTTATGATCAAATACTTAATACATTTTATTTGCACGATAGATCAAATAGAGCACTAGAATATATAAATAATAATAAGTGAATTAGAAGAATTATGGTTTATAATATTTCAAATCCTAATAATAAATAGATAATAGTGTATTATTACTTAATAAATTGCTAGAATCATATACTAATAATATATAAAGGGTAACTAATCAATACTTATATATTACGTCATCAGTTCAATTACATCATATATAGAATTACGGCTTGTAGTAGTTTAAATAATATTATAAGTAATACAAATAATAATTTATAAATAATCTGATAATTGAATTATTTATAATATAACATAAAAATTGAAATATATCTTAATAAAAATAAATGAGGATAATCTATGATGGATATAAAAATATGAGTAACTGAATATTAATAATAATAAGAGAATTAATGAGAATGAATAAGGAAGCAAACACCAATAATAATAAGAATAATGAAGAGTGTGGGTTTTAAATATATCCTGAATGACGCTACGCACTCCCACACGATCAAACCAAATTGACTGCGGGTAATCAATTTGCTCTTACATCTTAAAATTGTATGTCTTTTCTGGGTTCATCACCTCAATAATTCAACACTATCACAATATCTCATGCTATTACAAACACACGACCTCTATTATACATATAACATAAAACACGACACACAAATACAAACATTTTAGTACAAAAACCAAAAATGTTTAAAACACCACCTATCAAGCTCAACAACTACACAAACATCACAACCAAAAACACACTACAATATAAAACGCACATTTTAAAACAATATTTTTTTTAAAAACTTTCCTATGGTATTTAAAAAATGCTGAATATGTTTGAGATTTTAATTTAAGAGTTTTAAAATAGAAGTACCATTGGTAAAATAATAAAAAAATTAAAAAATAATGTACAACGTCTGTAAGTTTATGTATACAAAAGACAAAACTGAGAAGACTTACTCGAGGAGAGAACTTATGGAGATAAAATCCATAAAGCTATATATCTCGAGAAAATAAATTTGTCACTATTTAGCAACGGTTATGAAATTTATAAATCTGCATAAGGGATTTACATTAGTTCAAATATTTTATAAAAAATAAACACCATTCTATGTATAATTATATCTAAGCAATAATGATATAATTAAAGTAAAAAGTAATAATTAGCAATAAATTTTAATTTTTGCTGCAGTAAATTACTTAGTCACAAATTAATAAATTATTATTTACTTAATTAAATTAATATATATTTATTCATCTACGATTTTATCTTCTAAGGTAAGAGTATGTATCATATTAATTTCCACTAATTAATTAATTCATTGATACATTATAGACTGTATCCCATTATTATTTTTCATTGTCAGTATACATATTGAGAGAGAGTCATATAGAGTGTAATTATCGATTAAATCCTCTGTACTCTACTGATTAGAGAGTGTTATTATCGATTTTCTAATTTATTAGAATGTAAATTAGGATTGATTTATAATATTATTCATTCAAAATTATTATTATTAATTATAATGAATATTACTGAATTTATCTAGTATTTACTTCATATATGTAATTATTTTATTGATTGCTACTTTACTCAGAGTATCGAGTAAACTAGGCATTTAATTATCCATTAACTTGTTTATTATTGTTAACAATTACGATTATGTTAAATTATTTTAGTAAAATAACCGAGCAATGCATTACATGTTATAGTCTTACACTGATTTCATCATGACTTCATTACAGGTACTATTAATTATTATTATTAATTAGTTTATATTATTGCAATTACTTATTCATACATCTACATACACCTTTTAACTGTAAAGTTTAAAAGTTGGATAACTTTGCGAATCATTATGTATAATTAATAGATTCGACTTATTATTTAATTCATATTATTAACATTATTATTATTTAAAATATGGAGAATGTCATATATCATTTTCACCTTCACTTGGATTGAGGTATAATTCACTGATTCACCATATATTGAGATTAATCATTATTCAACTAGTTATTTATCTTTTACGAACTGAGGATTTAGTATCTAACATTAATCGACTCTCATTTATTGTTGTAATTTCATATATTATTTCACTAACATCTACTCTAATTATATATTATTTAATTTTTATATATTACATTTCGTTAAATTTAGTTAAAGATAATTTTATTAACTTCTTCCACTTATTAAGGTTACGAGTAACCAGATGATCTATCTATTTATTATCATTATTATTAGGCTATTGGAATTGTCATATTTATTATACAATACTGATTATCACTTATCATTATTATTAATTATATCTATATATTATTATTATTATCTATTATCTATTATTATTATCCTCATTTATTCATCTATTCATCATTCATTATTATCTAGCGATTCTCCACTATTAGCTCACAATGTTGTCCTTAAATAATCGATTATTATTATCTATTATCTTCATTATATTATTTATATTCTTATCTATGTCTTCGCAATTTAATTAATATTCCACTTATTATTATCTACTCTACTTAATTACTTAATTCATCTATTATTATTCAATTATTATTTCATTCTTATTCATTTTAATTTCTCCCTCATTATTACTACTTATTATTACTTATTATTACTATTATTCATTCTATCTCTTTATTATTATTACTTCATTATTATTATTACTCTCACATCTCATTATCTTAAAGCATTTCACTCTATTATACATTATTATTAATTACTTATTACTATTACTTATTATTATTATTCAATTGCTTATTCATTCATTACTCTATGGCGATTTCCCTTACTTTTCATTTTATTATCATCTGTTTATTATTTCTATTATCTACAACTCTTTATTCACTTTGTTTTTCTTGATTATTATCTATTATTATCTATATTATTAATTATTATTATTATTATACTTATTATTTCATTATTCATCATTTATAATTATCTATTCATTATTCATTATGTATCATTATTATTATTACGTTCATTATTATCTCATCTATCTATTATATTTATTTCTTATCATTATCGACTTTTTTTATACATTATTAAATTATTGAATTGCATTCATTCATTATTATTCTATTAATTATGTCATTCATTATTATTATTATTATCATCTATTATAATATATTCTTCTATTCACTTCATTCATCTATTATCAGTATTCATTTATTAATTATTCATTACTTTTCTACAATTCAATATATCCATTCTTATTAATTTCTTTATTCATTATTCATTCATTCATTATTATTTATTGAATTATTTATTATTTAACACATGCCTTTCACCTCACGTGCATTCTAGGAAGCTTCTTCCTATTTCCTAAAACACGCATGAGTTATCGATCACGTGACTTTTACCACGCTAACGATCGCTTGGTCTTGTCTGACCGTGAGGGTGAAATCGTCTCCGGCTCCGGCTCCGGCTCCGGCTCCGGCTCCGGCTCCGGCTCCGGTTTCGAAATTTTATGGATTTCCGATTCTGATTCCGGTTCGGATTTCAACTATTGAAAATCTTTCGATTCCGGCTCCGGCTCCGGCTCCGACTCCGGCTCCGGCTCCGGCTCCGGCTCCGGCTCCTGCTCCGGATCCGATTCCGAGAACGCCTTCCAACCCGATTCTGATACATCAAAATTTACAGATTTAAATTTAAGATTTCAATTTCACATCCGAGCCTCAATTACGAGCTGATATTTAACTTGACGAACGTAGCTGGGACAGATGTCAGATAAGATCAAGATCGAAGTGAGGTCCCTGACCTATTGCCAGTTCTTGGTTAGGTCCCAGATTTAATACCAGTTCTTGGTTAGGCCCTAGATTTAATACCATTTCGAGGATAGGCCCTAGATTTATTGCCAGTTCGAGATGGGGTCCCTGACTTGTTTCCAATTCTAGGTTAGGCTCTAGATTGGTTGCCAGTTCGGGGATAGGCCGCAGATTTATTGCAAGTTATAGATGAGGCCCTAGACTTGTTATCAGTTCTAGGATAGGACCTAGATTTGTTGAGAGTTCGAAGTTCAGATCCAGATTTATCACCTCCAAATCAAAAAAAATATATATTGAAATTTGAGAACTTAAAAACTATAAATTCATGGTAACTTTCTGAGCATAACTGCACATGCTACCAAACTTTAACTAATACAAAGATATATGAAGATATAAATTATAATATATCACCACTATAACAAACACCAAAAAAAGCTACAATCAAAGTTTTTACTACAATTTTCATAATACCATAAACCCAACTTTTCTCCCTTTTTTTTTTTTTTTTTTAACACCAGCAACAAAAAAAAAACAATACTGCGCCACCGGTCTTCTTAAGATCCAATAGCAACACACTTACCTGTTTTTATCTTTTGTGATAACTAAATTTATATATATCATTATATGAAATATATATATATATATATATATATATAATAATAATAATAATAATAATAATATTATTTGTTTGTATGTTTTTAGAGAAATAATATATATATATATATATATAATATATATATATATATATATATATATATATATATATATATATATATATATATATATATATATAATATATATATATATATATATATATATAATATATATATATATATATATATATATATATATATATAATATATATATGTATATAATATAAAAATATGTAATATATATATATAATAAATATAATAATAATATATGTAATAATAATATATATAATATATAATAATAATAATAATAATAATAATATATAATAATAATAATAATAATAATAATATATATATATATAATAATATATTTATAATATAATTAATATATATAATATATTGATATGATAATAAAATAATATAATATATATATATATATATAATATATATATATATATGCTCTATATATATATATATATATATAAATATATATATATATATATATATAATAGCATAATAATATATATATATATATATATATGCTAATAATATATATATATATAATACATATATTTCAATATATATATATATATATATATATATATATATATATATATATATATATATATATAATATATATATATATATAATAAGAGAGAGAGAGAGAGAGAGAGAGAGGAGAGAGAGAAGGGTACTTGGAACCCCTGCTGGGTAACATGGCATTTCGCTGGGGTGCTCCTGGGTTACAGGAGCAATCAACCAAAGGCAAGCAGCGTCGACATGGGCACAACAACCGTTGTGACGAAATTTGTAATAATAAGGAGGAGAAAAATTTCACTCGCAGCGGGACTCGAACCATAGATAACAATGACGCCTTTAGACAATGAAAAGGAGTCTCTGCGACGCTGCTGTCGATGGTTCGAGTCAGAGCGTGAGTCAAATTTTTCTCTGACTTATTATTGCATATTTCGTTGCAACAGTTGTTGTGCCCATCTTGGAGTTGTTTGACTTTGGTTGGTTGCTCCTGTAATCACAGGAGCACCCCAGCGGTAAGCCATGTGTCCCCAATATGGGTTCCAATCACCCTTCTATGGATTTAAAGAAGTTCCGAGTTTCACACAATGATATCGAAACATGAGACTTGAAAATTGTTCGGAGATACCTTCTTGGAGAGGCGTGCTGGAGTAATGATATGAGACTCCTGTACATTGTGTAACGGCGACGCTGTTGTCGATGGTTCGAGTCCTGGCATGAGTGAAATTTATCTTCGTCTTATATTTATATATATATATATGTATATATATATATATATATATATATATATATATATATATATATATATATATATATATATATATATATATATATATATATATATATATATATATATATATATATATATATATATATATATATATATATATATGCACTTGCTTTGCAGTCCCCCACTCCTCTCCTACAAGAAACGGGTTACCTTGAGATATTTTGCAACCACAGCAGGGAGGGCCTAGAGGTCCGTTAGAATAAACGTGTTGAAGTTGTGTCTGATGTCCGGTAGTCTAGTACTAGATGTCAAATGAGGATTAATTTTTCAAATACTTTGAACATTGTAGTGAGTATTGATATAGGTCTGTAAGAAACTGGGTTATTAGGTGGTTTGTTTGGTTTTGATATTGGTATTATATGTGCATGGTACTATAAAGGTTGTAGAGTGTTCGTTTGCCAAGCAACTTTAAATATTTTGTTTAGGGGCTGCGATGGTATTTGTTCCTATAGGTGTTTGAGGTAAATATTGAATATATGATCGGGTTCCATCGCTTATGAGTTTTTAAAAGTTTTTAATAATGTTGAGAACATCTAAAGGAGTGAATGGGATTCTTCTTGGTTGGTTTTCAACATTTTAAGCAGTTTAATTATTTGTCTGTTAGTGGGGGGTTTGTGGTGGGTTTGTGGCTAATTTTTGAATACTGTGAGATATGAATATTTATATCATAGTTTTTTTGAGGGTTGGGAATTTTATTATTTTATTGTTTTCTTTACAAATGGCTTCGTTGGTTGGTGGTGGTTGAGTGTGTGAAGTGTGGATTTTTTTTATTGTACAAAATATTTTTGCAGTTTTGATCTTGCGGTATAGTGTTTGCCAATTCTTTTTCTGATTTAAGTTGATTAGAATGTTTATTCTATTGTTGATATATGTGATTTGGTTTAATTGGTCTTGAGTCGGTTGTCAACTTTTTCTGAAGGAGTTTCTTCGCCTAATGAGGGTGTCGTTTTCTGGTGAGAAGTTTTGGTTGAATTGTTTGAGGTGGCCATATGGAATATATATTTTAGATGCTTTTATAATTATTTTATTGAAGTGTTGCATTGCTTACTTGAGAGAGGTAAAATCAGCTAATTGAAAGGAGTTTAAATCAAGTTCTATGAAGTCTGTATAAGATTGCCAGCTTGCTTTCTTGATATATATATATATATATATATATATATATCTATATATATATATATATATATATATATATATATATATATATATATATATATATATATATATATATATATATATATATATATATATATATATATATATATATATATATATATATATATATATATATATATATATAAACGTGTATGTGGGGTGATGAATATTGGAATGTGGTTCTGAACAGATAGAATGAAAAGTTTGCCAGGTTGTGGTGACTTGATTTAAATTTGGGAAAGCAAAATGAGATGTCAGGGGATGTGGGGTTCTGGTTATGTTTGTAAAGGTCGGCGAGTAGCTTGATTTCGGTTGTTGAGGATACTGAGTGAATGTAAGCTGTCTCTATAGGTGCATCACCTCTTTGGGGGGGGTTGTGTGTGAGTGTTAAGCCATGTGGGGTGGTGTGCATTGAAGTCCCCAGCTAATTTTAAGCTGTTATATTACACATTAAAGGGGACAGGTTAGGGACATAACCTTGCAAGTAGTGTCAGGATGTAGATAGAGGGATATAAATATTAACTAAATTGTATGTTTTGTTATTGACGTATTTATATTGATTGGTAAGTTGAATTTGGTCATTGTTCATGAGGAATTGTGTGTGATTTTCTCTGTTTCAGAATTGGATATTTTTATTTATAGGTGTGGTAAGGGTATGTTTGTATGGATTCCTGTCCTTTCTTAGAGTTATATAGTTTGGAAATTCAGGAAGGTAAGATTTTCGGGTGAGGTTGGATTCCTGAATAAGTGCTACTATATGTATGTTGTATTTAGTTAAGGTATGGTGCAGTTCTTTATGTTTCTTTTTAAATTCTTTGATATTTAATTGCAATAAGTTGACTGAGTTATGAAAATGGGGGGTGGTGGAGGATATGATTTTCTGTGTGAGAGTCTCACCAAAAGTGGCAAGACCAAGTTGGGTTGGAGAGTTCTGATTAAGGGTTTGAAGGCTGGTGCATTTTAAATGATGCCAGAAATGCAGATGCTGCATAATTCTGAGGTTTGTCCTTGACTGAATAGTTTACTGCATTTAGGGAAAATATATGCTCCAGAATCGGGATTTAATTCTAAATTTCCGACTAATAGGCTAATAAGAAGAGTTGTTACGCCTATACC
Organism: Trachelipus rathkii; assembly: GCA_015478945.1. Taxonomy (NCBI): domain Eukaryota; kingdom Metazoa; phylum Arthropoda; class Malacostraca; order Isopoda; family Trachelipodidae; genus Trachelipus; species Trachelipus rathkii. The sequence continues at coordinate 38,158 of JABUQX010015399.1, read as the reverse complement.
GGATTTGCGCACCCCAAGTTCAAAAATGTGGAGAATTAATTGTAAACGGAAATCTCTAAGCGAAGTCGATGCTGGGGTCACGATTTCGAGGTTTGCACCTCCCGCAGGAGGTTAGGAGAGACGTGTGCTCTTGAGAAGCCGTCACGACGCTCTCGCCCGATGGTCACGGAGTCCTTTGGACATCTGACATCCAGGAAAAAAGCAAAGTGGTAGAATCTTCGGTCGGGAGAGTTGGAATGCAGAAACAATTCGACCTATATATATATATATATATATATATATATATATATATATATATATATATATATATATATATATATATATATTTATATATATATATATATGCTATATATATATATATATATATATAAATGTCTATGACGGAAAAAAGTCAAACAATCGATCAGATTTAGAAAGTCTATTTGCATAATATATATATATATATATATATTTCTATATATATATATATATATATATATATATATATATATATATATATATACTATATATATATATATATATATATATATATTTATATATATATTTAATAACATATATATCTGTATATATTTATATATATATATATATATATATATATATATATATATATATATATATATATATATATATATAGTATATATATATATATATATATATATATATATATATATATATATATATATATATATATATATATATATATATATATATATATATATATATATATATATATTTATATATATATATGCTCATATATAATATATATAATAATATAGATGTATATAACCACAAATTACTTGAAATGCCGATAGAATTCTCATTGTATCAGTATTACCGATTACTTTTTTGAACTCAACCACCAATACCACCCCCACCCCCGTCCCACCCTCTGGCGTGACTGATGGACTGACCACAAATAAGATTTATACATTGAGTACATGTGAGAAAACATTTTTACAGGGCCTCATTACCAAAATTTCTTGAAAGTTCTTCTCTTAATTCGTTGAATTAAGTGCGAATAAGAAGAAATATATGGATCAGTTGTATATATTATATATATATATATATATATATATATATATATATATATATATATATATATATATATATATATATATATATATATATATATATATATAATATATATATATATATATATATATATATATATATATATATATATATATATATATATATATATATATATATATATATATATATATATATATATATATATATATATATATATTGCTTTTATTATTATTATTATTATTATTATTATTATTATTATTATTATTATTATTATTATTATTATTATTATTATTATTATTATTATTATTATTATTATTATTATTATTATTATTATTATTATTATTATTATTATTATTTTAATCATCATAGCTTCATATACTGTTTTTATTGTTTTTACATAATACCCTTTAGGAATTATTTTCAGGAGTATTTATTCATTTATTTATTAATTAATTAATTAATTAATTTATTTTATTTATTTATTTATTTTTTATTTACTTATTAACTTAATTTAACAACTATTTTGTTGTTTGCAGTTTTATTTAGTTCCTTAATAAATATTAAAAACAAACAATTTACTTTCAAAACAAAAACAAAAAAAATTCTAAGACAAAAAAAAGAAAAAATAATTTAATATGGAAGTATTTGGTAATAATTTAACTTGAATTATTATTTACAAACACTTCTTATATATAATTATGTTCCTTCTTATAATAATCATGCTTCATATTCGGCTTCATGGACATTCCATTCTTCATACATAATCTTAATATATATAATTATATAATTAAGATAATAAATAATCACGTTATAACTTATAAGTAGAATAATTATATTGAAACTTGATTATCAGAGAAAAAGGATTATAATAATACATAAAAATATATAAGAACATTTCGTATATATAAAAATTTAAAATATATTTATATATACAAAAAAATTGTATCTTATATAAAAGAATAAGGAAAGGGGTTAAAAGATAAGAACACAATGAATGATATAAGACCCTTTGATATCTTATATAAACATACTAAGGAACAATAAGAACTCTTTCGTACATCATATATAATTTTTTTGTATCATTTTTTAATTGAAACTGTTCGTATATTACATAAAATTCGCTGTTTTTTTTTTTTTTTTTTTTTTTGTTTCTTTTGGTTGTTCTTTTTGGTTTTTTTTCTTGTTTTTTTCTTTCTTTTTTATTATTCTTTAATTAAGACGATCGGAATTAGAGTCTCCGGGAAAGGTAAGGAGGATGTTTTAAAACCTAAAAAGTTATCTGTTTTACTTTTAGATCGAGAAGGGTGATAAAAACGTAACACAAGAGTTCGTTAATGCGAATATCACGTTTCCTTCATCATAATTGATTTTTATTTTAGTTTAGAGAGAGGAGAGAGAGAGAGAGAGAGAGAGAGAGAGAGATTAACACAAGAATCGTGTAACTTGAATTGGAATAAGATAATTTGTGTGTGTTTGTGCGTGTGTGTGTGTGTTTGTCAGTGCAGTGTTCGATGTGTGTGAATAGGTTTAGGTTTAGGTGTAGGTGTAAGTTTGCATGCGTAGGTATAGCTGTATAAGTGTAAGTAGGTGTTAATGTTTATATATGTTTAGTTTCATGTGTAAGAGGGTACGTATGCATAGGTGTAGATGTGTGATAATGGGTATATAGGTTCATGAGTGTGTGTGTGTGTGTGTAGGTGTGTGTGTATGTGTGTGTGTGTGTAAGAGTGTGTAGTCATTGGTCCATATTCGTTTGTGTAGGAATATATATCAGAGTTTTGACGTAAGCGTAAGTGTCTGTAAGGTGTATGTTTGAAGATATGGGTGTGTGTTTAAATAAGTTTATTGGTTTACGTGTTTGCAAGATTGTATGTACATAGGTAAGGTGTGCAGATATGTGTAAATGTGTGATTGGTTTAGCTGTATGTAGGAGTGTGTATATAGACATAAATAGATATGTTAGTGTGTGTGTGCATAGGTTCAGGTGTGTGTGTGTGCGCATAGATTTAGGTGTATATAGGTGTGTGTGTGTGTAGTTGTAAGTGTGTCTGAGTGTGCAGTGTTTTTTTATTAGTATAATTTCCCTTTAATATTAAGTAAAAAAAAGAGCAAATTATTCTGTAAAA
>JABUQX010015399.1:27500-30000 GCA_015478945.1 Trachelipus rathkii | reverse complement strand
ATTATGTACTTAATTCTTATATATATAATGTTAAATAAGGTACCAGGAAAGTATAAGAGTACTAGTAATATATTAATAATATTCATTGATTTATCGTATATGTGCAAGCTTGGACGAAATAAAACTTAAACACACACATTGCCATCAAATGGATCTGAGCACACTTTATTTCCACAAGTTACAGAGCCGACGAAATATTTTTAAAGATCTCATGAAACTGAACCCCTATGAAGCCTGCCAGAGAAAAAAAAAGAGAAAAGTTTTACTTTTCTCCAGATCAGGAGCTGATATGCCCAAATATGTTACGTATAAATATTTAAAAATAAAATTGAAAACAATATATTATTTGATTTACATTGATTTAGAATGATTTAAAAATCAAAACTAAAAATTGTTTTTTTCAAAATTAGTATTTTTAAAATTAAATTAATATTTTTAAAAGTAAATTAAGCTGAAAAATTTTAAAATTTAGATCTTATGAAAGAAATAAATTTATAAAATCCATTTATGCGAGTTTTTTTCCCGTTTTTTTTTCATTTAGAATAAGCATGAGGTTTCATAAATTATTAACTCGCATGATAGCGAGGAAAGTTAATAAATGTTTAAAAGTAACGAGTTTAACGGCATGTGTGCGAAGTTATTAAATATAGTTGAAAGCGTTTTAATAGATTTATTCAATCCTAATCAAAATCTGAGTTTTATTATCCTACAAGAGAGTCTGCAAGAGACAATCAACTACCGTGAAGTGGAGGAACACGAAAAGATACTTCAACTACCACTTGTGAAGTGGAGGGAGAAAAAAAAGAAACAACTCTCCCAGCACTCCTGCCATTTTATATATATATATATATATATATATAATATTATATTATAATAATATATATAATATATATATATATAATATATAATATATATATATATATATATATAATATATATATATATATATATATACCTCCATCCTAGAAAAACTTAATGGTACAACTTATATCTTCAAATAATAAACAGATAAATGAAATCCAAAGAAGATAGAAAATAGCTTGAAGCATTAATGGTACATTAAATATCAGTTTCCTTGGTAATTTTCCATTATGTCTGAAGAATAAACTTTTAAGTGCAGAATCGTAAACAGATTAACAGATATAATTTTCATAATCAAATAGCAAATAGAGATTAAAGTATAAATGGGATTTTTGTGCTGGTTGGCTTATCTTTGTTTCTAATGATGTTTGATTATAATTTTCATAATCAAATAGCAAATAGAGATTGACAGATCTTGTTATTAGAGGAAATGAAAATTAATCGAAAATTGAGATATTAATTCCTCCACCACTGCGTCGCCCTCGTAACACAAGAGGGGCCTTGTTCTCTCGATGAAAATGGTGTGAATATTGATGACTCAAGGAGCACTCGTTATTTATGGACCTCCGTTCTTTCCAGCTACATCGCTTATGTGGAATCCTGCCTTCTATTTATTTCCCCGCAATATTTAATCTTCCTCAATTAGTCCCGCGTCTGCGCCCACCTGAGGGAATTGCGTTAGGCAAGGGTCAGGGGGGGGGTTTACTTTCCATTTATTTTAATTTTTACTTTCTTTATGTATTTTTTTTTTTTTATTTATTTATTAAATTTTTTTTTTTTTGGTTGCCCCCATCCTTTTGAAAAGGGCCTTGCCCGTGAGAGGTGGTATCAGTAAAAAAAAAAAAAAAAAAAAAAAAAAAAAAAAAAAAAAAAAAAAAAAAAAAAAAAAAAAAAAAAAAAAAAAAAAAAAAAAAAAAAAAAAAAAGAAAAAAAAACCAGAAACGCCACTAGAATAAACTAGCAAAAAAATAGCCCAAGACCATCAGTTTTGGAGCATCAAAGTCGCATAACTCTTCCTTTGAGGAAAGCACATGTGACTTGTCTTTCTATAAAGTCTCATTCTTTCTCTGTCCAATTATCTGACCCTTAACTTAGTCGCCTTCTCAATCGTAAATGTACACTACTGATAAAGTCTGGAACACATTTCCTTTATCTTTTTTTCAAAATTCCTTTAAATTTCACACTTTCAAAAGTCGTGTATTCTGGGGAATTTGGTAGCTTTGTCGCCTTTGCCCACTGGAGGAGGTAATATATATATATATATATATATATATATATATATATATATAGTATATATAATATATATATATTTTTAGTATTGTAATTAAATTATGTTATGTATTGTTTTATCTGTTTCTCTGTATTTTGTGTAAACGTGTTATATATTTATAATATTATTTCTATATAAAATAATATATATATATATATATATATATATATATATATATATATATACATTATATATATATTTATAAATATATATATGTGCATTAAATCTATATAAAATACAGATATTGCGCACCATAGAACATAAGTTACATAGTATATAGAGGTACTAAGCGTACGTATCTCCGGTATATATAATATGGTATATATATTAATACTACATACATACGTCTACTACGGCTCATAGCGGAGAC
>JABUQX010015399.1:7500-20000 GCA_015478945.1 Trachelipus rathkii | reverse complement strand
AAGTATTGTGTTCAAATCATTTACTACTAGAATTTGTTTGTGTGAAGAGCAATGAAGTTATCAATGTTTTTTTATTATTTTTCCGCAATATTGCTTGACACCTCCTTCTTCAAGGCTAGACATTTGTGGAACAGCCATGAAACCTAAGCTCCACGCATTTCTCGCGGATCCAGTTCTTTCGGTCAGACAGTAAATGGTTTTCAGTGATTTTTATGATAAGCACTTTCAGTTCCTACAGCTTCAATAGCCCCTCTTTACCTCCATTGGGGCTCTTTGTCGAATAGCAACCCTATGATAATTGTTCCTTTCCAGAAACATCATATTCATATGGTAAGTTATACGCTCACGCTTCCTTTACCTTATTAACAATGATTTCCTTTATAGTAAAAATACATAGAGAAATTATCTCATTCTGAATCTGAACTGATGATATGTGCATTTTCTTTCCCTTTCAAAATGAGCCTTTCTAATCTCCGGCATCTATTCGTAAGCGGCACAAATCTTGCAACACTCCCTCATCATGATGCTTACCCCGAAGCGGTAAATCGTGCGTACCAGAAAATGTCACACATGAAATTATTGAGGATAATATTTTTTTTTTATTTTCTATGATTTTCTAATTAAGGCCTAATTAAGAAGTCTTGGATCTAGTATAGCGAATTAACGATACTACCAATTTTAACTAAACGTTAAAAGAGTATAGAAAAATTACACAAACTGACCTTCCTTTTGATATATTATAGCTTGTTCCCTTTAGTACGTAGGAAATGAAGCCATATGATGTAGGGCTGTACTCTAAAACTCTCTGCATCGCAAGAAAGAGTGGTGTTATGCTTTGAGAAGAGAAAATATTCAGTGGGCAGCTGCCCCCCGCCTCCCTGACGACGCGTTTCTATATGGAGTATCCTATAACGCATCTGGGGTATATCTATTCACATATATAGTATATATGGTATATATATATATATATATATATATATATATATATATATATATATATATATATATATATATATATATATATATATATATATATATATATATATATATATATATATATATATATATTTTTTATATATATATATATATATATATATATATATATATATATATATATATATATATATATATATATATATATATATGTATGTATGTATGTATATTAAAATTTTAAATAATACTCGTTAGCCATTTAAAACGTTTTCTTCAAACCAGAAGAAGAAAATGATTTTAAAATTGATAACTATTATAAAAATTATATCCCCCATTTATTCATATAGAATTTTAATTTTATCATTCATATTTTCAATTGTTTTTTTTTTTATTTGCATTGATATGTGAAAATTTTGTTGAAGGAAAAAGAAATTATAAATTTTACTCTACTTTAGAAATAATAATTTAACGAGGACCTTTTTAATATGTTAAGATATACAATTATGAGAAACTCAAAAGAATATTGAGAAAAAGGGTAAAGGCTCTGATATTTAAACTTTTTATGCTATTGCTAGGAGTCTTACAGACGTATTATTTACTTATAGAGTAGAGGAAAATTTTGATATGTATTATGGATGTGTGAGTAAAAATGTAGAGAAGTGGATCAGTTCATTGGGCTAATTTGACATACATTATTTTATAAATACGCTTCCTAATTTTATATTCAAAGATAGATTATCTGTAAAGGTCTGTTTAAAGCTCAATTCAGAGGTTGATTCTTTATGAGCTGAAAGCTTTAAATCTAACAAATAATTAAATATATTAAAGGCATTTTATGGAGAGTCTAGTCAATATCATGAATCGTATATAGAAATTAAAAATGAGATGGTAAGACTGGAAACAGAGGTAATTCCCACTTCCTGGATATTAATTGCTACATAAATACATTATTTATATATATATATATATATATATATATATATATATATATATATATATATATATATATATATATATATATATATATATATATATATATATATATATATATATATATATATATATAATATATATTATATATATATATATATATATATATATATATATATATATATATATATATATATATATATATATATATATCTATTTATGATTTATATATATATATATATATATATAAAAAAATATATATTGTAAAATTGGAGTATCAGGTCAATCTTACCAAATACTTTAAAGTACTTTTAACATGGCCAGCGGAGTTTTTGAACGAACTCTTTTTCTCACCATGGCAAATTTAAAAATTATGAATACGACTGTCGTGCGTCCTCATCTTTGATACTACTGACATGCCTCTAGCATCTTATCTTGCCGCCATTTTCGCCTTACATCGACGCTTTCCAATTGCTCAGAAGAATTATGAATATTTTATTATTTTATATTATCTGAAGCTTATTAAAGCATGTGATTTACTTCTTTATGCCATGGTGAGTGAAATGGACAGTGCAATTATATATTAATGTAAATAATAGTGATAAATGTCGGTACCCTGTGAAGTGGCGTTATTATATAGTATTTCGTTATATATTTTTATTTATAATTACTTAGCTAGCTTATCCTCATGGTAGCACCCTTAGGTTAGTATATACTAAGGGCCTATTATCTTAAGTAAGCCACTTTCATGGGGAACCTACGCCCGATTTTCGTTTGGCCAATAATACTGATTTTTATGTAGGCCAACAAGTAGGCCATCTAATAGGCTCGGCCCAATATTTTTATTTGTTTTTTATCATCAAAATTTAATGTAGAACAATTATTTATTATATTTTATGTTAAATTTATTTATATTATTTTTATTTCATAATAATTTTTATATAGGCCAACAAGTAGGCCATCTAATAGGCCCAAAATTTTATTCATTTTTATTATACTAAATTTAATGTAAAATAATTATTTATTATATTTTATGTTAAATTTAGTTATATTATTTTTTATTTCTTAGTATTAATTATTTTATTTTTGTTTAATTCCCAGGTTATTGGGGTCCGTGTTTTTGATTAAATACAAATTCAACTGCAAGTCTTTGTTCAAACCTTTCCCACGCTAAAAAGTGGTAACCATCGGAGTGACTTTGAAGCCTACCCGAAGAAGTAGGCTCCCAACACCCAGCCTATCCCATTTCTTTGCAACTTTGAATCTCACAGTGGACCCCATCCATAGGCCAGACAAAGGAGGACTGTCCTGTTGCATGTGCAACAGTTATAATCTGCACAGGACCTAATTTTCATTATTATTATTATTATTATTATTATTATTATTATTATTATTATTATTATTATTATTATTATTATTATTATTATTATTATTATTACTTCTTTTCATCATTTTATTTTTATTATTTGTAATATATTTATATATAACTATTTTTTAAAATTTTCAATTTTATATATATACGCGTCAAACACCGGAAACAAAAAAAGTTTTAGTATTTTATTTATATTTTCTGCCAGAAACAAAAAAGTTTTAGTATTTTATTTATCATATTTCTGCCAGAAACAAAAAAGTTTTAGTATTTTTTTTTTAATAATATTTCTGCCGGAAACAAAATAGTTAGTTTTATTTTCGCGCTGTCATCTTTTGCATTATTTACTTATTTACTTTTTCTAGTATTGGTGCTGTGGTTTTGCCTTCTTCCTTCCTTCATTCCTCTCCTAATTCTTACCTTCTCTCTTCGTCATTTCTTTTCTTCTACTTCATTCTCCAGCCCTCGTCATGGTGGAGACTAACGACGACACTCATCCTCCACCCCCTCACCACTTTCGTCTTCCTCCTTTCTACCCTCACCATCCTGAAACATGGTTTTCACTAGTAGATGGCATCCTTCGTACTATCAGTGATGAGGCGACCAAGTACAGTACGGTTTTGTCCTTCCTGCCTGAGGATGTATCCCTCCGCATTAGGGATTCCATCCCTACACTGTCCGCTTCTTCTACCCCTTACTCAGATCTTCGTACCCTCTTGATCTCCCGCCTGTCCCTTTCTCAGGAAGCCAAGTACGAAGAACTTCTACGTGGCACCTCACTAGGAGATCAGAAGCCTTCTGATCTCCTGGTGCAGATGCTCTCTTTGCTGAGTGGACCCCCTACTACACAGGAGTCAGGTTTTGTCCGCACTCTCTTTATTCAGAAACTACCCAGAGATGTACAGTATTTCCTCGCATCGATGGATCCAAAACTTACTCTTCAGGAGGTTGCAGAGAGAGCCGATGGTCTTATACGCTTCTTCAACTCTAATGCTCCCGCTGTTTCTGCCATCGCTGCTCCTGTGTCTGTTTCCTCTTCTCCTGCAGCTCAGGCACTTACTTTTCCTCCTACTTCATTGCCTCTCCCGTCTTCTTCGCTTCCTTCTCCCTATACCTTCTCTTCACCCCCTCTGTGGTCTCTCCGGTTCCCTCTTCCGCTGCTACTTCTTCTTCTTATCCGGTGTACCCGCCCCATCCCTCGTACCCCTGGTCCATCTCCAGCGCCTCTCACGACCCCTGTTCCTCCCGTTTTTCGAGTATAGAGACCCGTCTTTCGGCTTTGGAACATGGCATGGCAGACATGAAAGCGGAGCTGATGTCCATCTCCGCCATGCTACGGTCTCAAAGGGACTCTCGATCCCGCAACCGCTCCTCTTCAGGTCGTCGCTTCTCTGACCGCTCTCCCACCCCAGGCCCTCAGCAATATCCAAATGGGTATTGTTTTTACCACCACCGGTTTGGCTTGAAAGCGCATAAGTGCAACCAACCCTGCACTTTTTCGGGAAACCCCCTAGCCAGCGGTCCATAAAGGCGGTGGATCCAGCTGGCCACCCCTCCGTTTGTTCTTCCTCTCCGCCTTCCTCGTCTCAGGATGTCCTGCGCCTTTTCGACAGGTCTACAAACCTGTTCTTTCTAATCGACACCGGTGCTTCGTATTCGCTTCTTCCTCGAGATACTACCCAAAAGTCCGCTGTCCCTCTTCCTGACCGGGCTCTTTACGCTGCAAATGGTAGTACCATCCCTGTCTATGGTGAGCGTTTGTGCACCTTAGACCTCTCTCTCCGCCGTCAATTCCCCTGGGTATTCGTGGTTGCTGATGTGACCCAACCCATTTTGGGAGCTGATTTTCTGTCACATTTTGACCTTATGGTCGATCTAAGAAACAGGAGATTGGTTGACGGCTGTACGTCTCTGTCTTCTGCAGGTACCGTAGTTTCTTCTGCTCTTCAAGGTATCTCTGCTGTTGCTCCTTCTTCTGGTACCTCCCCTTTCTTCACCATCCTGCAGAAGGATTTTCCGGCGCTGTTGAACCCCTGTTCTTCTTCCTCTCCTGTTCAACATTCTGTGCGCCACCATATAGAGACTACGGGCTCTCCCACCTTTGCTCGTGCTCGGCGTCTGCCTCCTGACAAGCTCAAGGCAGCCAAGGCGGAGTTTGAGCACATGCTCGAACTTGGTATCGTCCGCCCTTCCAAAAGTTCATGGTCCTCCCCCTCCACATGGTCCCTAAAGGTACTTCTGATTGGAGGCCTGTGGGAGATTTTAGGGCTCTGAACGCTTGTACGATACCAGATCGCTACCCGGTCCCGCACATCCAGTCTTTCACCTCGAATCTGGCCGGTAAGACCATCTTTTCACATTTGGATCTTGTCAGGGCGTACCACCAGATCCCAGTAGCAGTAGAGGACATACCGAAGACGGCCATCATCACCCCTTTTGGCCTCTTTGAGTACACACGCATGCCTTTCGGTTTGAGGGGTGCAGCTCAGACTTTTCAACGCTTCATCGATGACGTTCTTAGAGGCCTCCCCTTCGCCTTTGCTTATCTGGATGACCTCCTCATAGCTTCCTCTTCTCCTGCCGAGCATGAGCAACATCTACGTGCAGTTTTTGCCAGGTTGGACGAATGTGGCATGCGTCTCAACCCAGCAAAGTGTGTTTTTGGTGTCCCTTCTCTTACCTTTCTAGGACACACTGTTTCAGCGGATGGCATTTGCCCTCTTGCAGAGCGCGTCGAGGCCATTCGCACCTTCCCTAGGCCTGTCTCTCAGAAGCAGCTTCGTCAGTACCTCGGCATGCTTAACTTCTATCATCGCTTTCTCAAATCGGGCGCTGATATTCTTCGACCCCTCACAGCTCTCATCCGCCCCAAGCACCGAGGCAGTTCTACAAAAGTGGACTGGTCTGACGAAGCTACTGCTGCTTTTGAAGCTTCCAAAGAAGCACTCGCTTCAGCCACACTCTTAGTCCACCCTCAGGACTCAGCTCCGACCAGAGTTCAGGTAGATGCCTCCGATTTTGCTGTCGGAGGTGTCCTCCAGCAGCACCTGAACGGAGTGTGGTCTCCTCTCGCCTTTTTCTCTCGTAAGTTGCAACCTCCTGAGACTCGCTACAGTGCTTTTGGGAGGGAGTTACTTGCGATGTATCTCGCCGTCCGTCATTTCCGCTACTTTCTGGAGGGTCATGAGTTCCACATACTCACTGATCACAAACCACTTACCTTCGCTATGGTCTCCAGAAACGAACGACACTCTCCTCGAGAAGCTCGTCACCTTGAGTATGTCTCACAGTTCACTACTGATGTCAGACATATTTCAGGTGTCGACAACTTCACTGCTGACGCTCTCTCCCGCATTGAAATCGACGCGATTTCAGCCTTACCCAACATCGACTACAACGCTATGGCAACGTGCCAGACTACTGAGGATCCTGCGCTTCCACAAGATTCTTCTCTCAAGCTGGAGTGGCTCCAACTCCCTGGGATAGAGAAGAAACTTCTGTGCGATGTCTCTCAGGGATCTCCTCGTCCTTTCGTACCTGCATCGTTCCGTAAGGCTGTTTTCCTCAATCTTCACTCGCTTTCCCACCCTGGCATTGAAGCTTCACGCAAACTGGTTGCTGCCCGATTTGTGTGGCCTGATCTGAATGCCGACGTAGCAACTTGGTGTCGCACTTGTCTTCCCTGCCAGCGTTCTAAGGTACACCGTCACACCAAGTCCCCTCTAGGCACCTTCTTACCCCCTGGTGCTCGCTTTGAACGTGTCCACATCGACATCGTTGGACCTCTGCCTCCCTCCCGTGGTAAGAAATACATTCTTACGTGTATAGATCGGTTCACACGATGGACCGAGGCTATCCCTCTCTCTGTCGCCAACGCGGAATCCATAGCTAAAGCTTTCTTGGCTCATTGGATTTCGCGCTTTGGTGTGCCGCTTTCTGTCACAACGGACCAAGGTAGACCTTTTGAATCCTTCTTATGGAGAGATTTGATGAATCTTCTTGGTTCAGAGAAGATTCACACGACTTCTTTCAATCCAAAAGCGAACGGCATTATTGAACGTTTCCACCGTCAGCTAAAGGCTTCTCTTCTAGCTCAGCCCAATCCGGAAAATTGGACTGATGCTCTCCCGTTTGTAATGCTTGGCATTCGCTCCGCAGTTAAAGAGGATCTGCACTGTTCGGCTGCTGAATTAGTGTATGGTTCTCCTCTTCGTCTTCCAGGTGACTTCTTCTCTCAGTCTTCTCCACCTTCTACAGCCGACCCGCTTGCTTATCTTACCCGCTTGAGGCGCTGTGCTTCGTCGTGGAGACCAACTCCTTCTCGTCCACACAAGGTGCATTCCTATATCCCTAAGGATCTTTCTTCCTGCACTCATGTCTTTGTTCGACATGACTCCCACCGCACCGCTCTCCAACCTAAGTACGACGGACCTTTTCCTGTGATACTTAGGAAGGAGAAATTCTTCACGATCCAGCGTCCCACACGCACAGAAGTCGTTTCGATCGATCGCCTTAAGCCTGCTTTCTTCGAGGCGAATCCTCTTCCTGTTCTCGACCCTGACGCTTTACCTTTTGTTTCAATTTCTCCTCCTTCAGCTCGTTCTTTTAACGTTCCTATCTCTCCTCCTGCATCTCTTCCTCCTCCTTCTCCTCCTCCTCCTCCACCTCTCCATTTCCAGATCCTCTTCCCATCCCTCCTCCTCCTTCTCCTCAGCCAACAGCACCAATACGACCGGCTCAGACTCCACCCGCACGGTCATCGTCATCCTTGCCTCCCTCCACTCCGGCTCAGGATTCTTCAACTCCAGCTCCACCTCGGGCTACTCTTACGACACATGCAGATGTTCCGACTCGCCCGATCACCCGCTCACAATCTGGAAATCCTGTCCAGACTCCATCCCAACCGCTTACTAGAATATCGAGCAGGGGTAGGCACATTCGATGGCCGGCGCGCTATTTGGAATAGTTTCGTGCCTTCAGCACTGCAGGGGAGTATCTGTGGTAATTGAGGTCAGGTCAATCTTACCAACATAGCACGCAAATGCAATAGCGGAGTTTATTAACGAACTCTTTTTCTCACCATGGCAAATTTAAAAATTATGAATACGACTGTCGTGCGTCCTCATCTTTGATACTACTGACATGCCTCTAGCTTATCTTGCCGCCATTTTCGCACGACATCGACGCTTTCTAATTGCTCAGAAGAATTATGAATATTTTATTATTTTATATTATCTGAAGCTTATTAAAGCATGTGATTTACTTCTTTATGCCATGGTGAGTGAAATGGACAGTGCAATTATATATTAATGTAAATAATAGTGATAAATGTCGGTACCCTGTGAAGTGGCGTTATTATATAGTATTTCTTTATATATTTTTATTTATAATTACTTAGCTAGCTTATCCTCATGGTAGCACCCTTAGGTTAGTATATACTAAGGGCCTATTATCTTAAGTAAGCCACTTTCATGGGGAACCTACGCCCGATTTCCGTTTTGCCACTAATATCTTTCGATTTTTATGTAGGCCAACAAGTAGGCCATCTAATAGGCTCGGCCCAATATTTTTATTTGGTTTTTATCATCAAAATTTAATGTAGTAATTATTTATTATATTTTATGTTAAATTTATTTATATTATTTTTATTTCATAATAATTTTTATATAGGCCAACAAGTAGGCCATCTAATAGGCCCAAAATTTTATTCATTTTTATTATACTAAATTTAATGTAAAATAATTATTTATTATATTTTATGTTAAATTTAGTTATATTATTTTATTCTTAGTATTAATTATTTTATTTTTGTTTAATTCCCAGGTTACTGGGGTCCGTGTTTTTGATTAAATACAAATTCAACTGCAAGTCTTTGTTCAAACCTTTCCCACGCTAAAATATATATATATATATATATATATATATATATATATATATATATATATATATATATATATATATATATATATATATATATATATATATATATATATATATATATATATATATATATATATATAAAGGTGGGCACCGTTAATGAGAAAGTTAACGCCGTTAATCCTTAATCGTTAACAAAAAAAATTAACGGCGTTAACCATTAAAGCGTTTATCGGTAAAGAATGTAACGGAAGTTAACGTTAATCGTTAACGTTAACCGTCTTCAAAATATGTAGGAATAGTAATAATTTTTCATAAATTTTTCCATATTCATAAAAATTTGTAAGAAATATATAATTCACCAATAATAATAATAATAATAATAATAATAATAATAATAATAATAATAATAATAATAATAATAATAATAATAATAATAATAATAATAATAATAATAATATCTCTAACAATATTAATTATTATATTAAACCTATCAGACTTAAATAATTTAGGCTTTGACCTAGCAGATACTTTTGCCGCTTTTTTTTTGTGATGTGGGTTTTAAAGAGAGGAAGATTAAATATAGTTGGAAAAACAGAAGAAGGCAAGGAGTTTCACAGAAAAATATATTGAATATAAATATGCACCACAACAGAACAAGTCTAGTGTCTGAACACTCACGCAGAATTCAAAGTGAGAGCAGCACTTTTGTGTTACGAGAGGGTTGACGAGTGGTGGAATGCAGGAGGTCAACTCCCCCGAGCATCTGCCACTGTAGTATACCTATAGAAAAGAGATAGAGTGCAACGTCACGAAACAGAGACAAAGGTTAAAGATAGTCTGACAGTAAAGTAGAGGTCATAAATCTTTTAGCTTTGTATTCGACCTTATCCAATTGAAGGATATAACTGAAATAGCCAAATATGTGAGTACAGAACTTCATACAAGTATTGATAAGCCCTTTACATAACTGAGTAGGAAAGTAAACTCCCGCAATTTTCGAACAAACTCCATATTCTTTGAAGCTACTATAAACCTTTGTAATAATGAGGTTTTCAAGATAATTAGTTGCTTTGCTATAATCAAGAAAGTTTATATCGTTCACGATTTAGACGTGAGAAGATAGACCCAACGAAAGAAAGAGAAATGTCCGGAAGTGACCTTGAAGATGGAGGGATATAGAGTTGAGTTTTTCAAATAGTTTAATTCACGTAGATTGTGAGATCTTACCAGGAAATCGCTATCTAGATAAACAAGAATATCTTCGGAAAGCTGAAGACGAGAGGCAACTCTAGATGCAAAAGAGGGAGCAGATTTGAAATGAGTAGAAGAGTGGAGAGTTGAGTCATCGGCATAAGAGTGAACAGAGTTAGAAGCACAGCTGAGGATATCGTTGATGAAAAGTAGGAATAAAGTTGGAGATAGAACAGAACCTGCGGAACACCACCACAGTTAGCAGGAAAGGAGGAAGAGGACGCTCCATCAACGAGTGCTGATATGGAGCGATCAGAGAGAAAACTTGACAAGAGTAAGCAAAGAGAAGGAGAAACCCAAAGGAATGGAGCTAGAGAGCAGCACGCGCGCCAACCTGGTCAAAGGCCTTGATATGCCGGCGCCACTCTACGTGAAGACCTTCCAATGGTCCTTAAGGGCAGAAGACCAGCAAATCAGCTAGATAGGTATGTCACCAGTTGACCTCGAATGACGAAAGCCATACTGATGATCTGAAGAAGGGAATGAGACCCCAGATGATCCAGGAAATAAGAGTTAAGAAGAGCTTCAAATATTTCAAAGAGCTAAGTGAGAGTCATAGGCGTGAGGTTTGAAGGGGGATCAGAGCGCTACCTTTTTCGGGATCGGTTGGATATGCGCTATCAGCACTGAGGAAAATATACGTATTAAGACATAGAGAGTGAGTTTCGAACGAGGACAGGCGTCGCCTCGGAAGCACACTCAAAACATGGGGAGGAATGCCATCCGGGCAACTAGCCTTCCACGTTCATAGAACTCAGGATCCCACGCACACGATCATGTGTAATTGCAAAGACATGGGAAACCTGAGAGGAGTAGGAGGAGGATGCCAGAATCGTCCAGGGTAGAATTAGATGAAAAAGAGGTTTAAAGAGATTGGCCTTTTCTTGTAGAAGGAGAGTTAGCAACAGAACAGTCAGAGCGAATAAGGGGAGGGAAGGAAGATTTACAAAAGTTGTTAGAGATGTTTTGCAGAAATAAAATTCTTTTATCAGTGTAGGGAGAACTGGCAGGTTGCTCGCCCTCTTTTAGTGAAAGTACGCTTAACCTGAAGAATAGTATCCCTGCAACGATTCCGATAGAATGAAAATTAGTAAGAGTGATAGCAGAACGAGTTTTTCCATGCCCAATACGCAATGTCTCTCTCCTGAATGGAGCAAACAAGCTCCATCGAACCATGGATTTGGGGGAGAAAAAGAGATTTAGTTGAAGATGAGAATAAACCTGCTCATCCTATCAGTATGATTACGGTCCCCTTCCTTTTCATGGTGACCGAAGCGTCACCCGAGTCAAGTCAGGTTTCATTCTACTAGTAGTAAGCCAAAATGTTCGCAATGCCCCTCTAATATGTTCGATTTAAAGTTCCAGAAATTACGTTTACTGCATGAAGGAGCTGCGTTGGAGAAAAAAATATTATAATTAAGGGCCAAGATTGTAATAGAGTTACCAGGGAGGAGAAATGTTACAAATATAACCAGAAGGGGAAGAGGTGGTGAAGCAGCAAAATCAAGGGTATTCAAAATTGCCAGCGATCTGAATATGTGTAGGTTCCTTAATTAACTGTTCCAGATTGTTGAGAATGCTGAATGTTTTGGCCTCCTCCCCGCCTGCATCATTGTGAGAGGAGCCCAACCACTCAGTGTGGTGTACGTTGAAATCCCCTAAATAGAGGACCTCAGCATTTGGATGGGAAGAAGTAACAGTCTCATGAGAAGTAGTAAGATAGTAAAAAAGAACGTGAAAATCTGTTCCATTAGGGGAGCAGTTGCAAAAACACAAGCTAATAATAGTAGTAGGGAGAAAGATTTTTAGCCACAGAACATCGAAGTTAGGAGATTCAAGATTCTCGAGACGTGTTACAGGAGTGTTTATGTTTATATAGACACAGACTCCACAGCTTGCCAAAGAATACTTCCGAAGCATAAATACTTTAATTAATACTTAATAGTATATTATTGTAAAAATAATAGGATATACCAACTTACAATTTTAATAAAAATATGTATATTTTTTTATAAATTACAGCGCTTATTAGGCCTACTTCTTATATTTTTCACTAGTCACAAAAGAAGCAAGTTCAAGTAACGAACGAAAGAAGTTAATGACTCATTGAACGGGCAACAGTCACTATCTTTTTTTC
>JABUQX010015398.1:37500-42859 GCA_015478945.1 Trachelipus rathkii | reverse complement strand
CTTGTGTCTGTGTCATCTTCGTTAATTTGCGTTAGTTGATGAAATATCTGAAGGTGTAGAAAATCAACTTATTACTCAATGGGCCCCCTACTTGGCCGTGTAAAATACTGAATATATAATTATATATTAATACTATTATATATATGATATAATATAATATAAATATATTATAGTATATATATATATATAATATATTATTATATAACTATATATAATACTATATATAAATATGTAAAATATTATTTATAAATTATATATATTATATATATAATATATTATATATATTAATTATATATATATATACTAATATATTATTATTTATTATTAATTATATATTATATATATATATACTATTATTAATTTTATATTATATATATATAATTATATATATTATATATATATATATATTATATACTAAATATCTATACATATCCAAGAAAATTACTAATATATTATAATATATATTATTATATATTATATATATATATATATATATATTTACTATATATAACTAACAAAAATTAATGATTATATTAATATAATATAATAATAATTATAATATAATAATAATAATAATAATCCAATATAATAATAATAATAATATAATAATAATATAATAAATATAATAAAATTAATAAATAATAATAATAATATTATAATAAATAATTATTTATTTATTTAATATAATTTAATATATAAATTAATAATATTATTAATAATAATATTATATAATAATAATATAATAATACATAATAATAAAATAATAATAAGTTAATAATTTTAACTAAATAAATTAAATATGATAATAATATAATAATAATATAATAATAATAATTAATAACAATAATTAATAAATAAAATAATATAATAATAATAATAATAATAATAATAATAATAATAATATAAAATATGATAATAATAATATCTTCTAATTATTAATAATATAGGAATTCAACATCAGCCTTTAATTTATAACAAGTTTTTGTCTTTATTTCCAAGTTTCTAAATACGTTATATCTGTACATAACTTTAATTTTCTAAAATAATATTTGGAAAACAATTTACATGCAGAAGAAGAGTATATATTCTTTCAGATTTCCCGACGGCCTTTACGTCTCTAAAAAACTTGAGACATCTTCAGAGGATATTTCTTGTGAGGCGAATGAGTCGTTCAAATTATGTACAGAAATAACTATTTAGAAACTTGGAATTAAAATCAAAACTTTTTAATTAAAGAGCTGATGTTGAATCCTAATATATTGATTAATATAGTAATATTATAACTTATTATTATTAATCTATTATTATATTTTTATTATTAATTATATATATTCATTATTATTATTATTTATTATTATTAATTGTTAATTATTATTGATTATTTACTCTATTATTCATATTAGTTATTATTTTCTTTTTATTATGTATTATATTATTATTATTATTTTTATTATATATTATTATTATTATTATTTTATTATTATTATTTATGTTCATTATATTTTATTATTATTATTATTTTTATTATATTATTATTTATCCTATAATTTTTTTTATTATTATTATTATTATTATTGCATTATTATTATTATGTACTATTTATTATTATTACTATATTGAGCATTATTTATTATTCTTTCTTTATATTATTTTATTATTATTATTATTTTATTATAATCGATTTTTTTGTTTAGTTAATTATATATACTATATATATATAATATATATATATATATATAAGTTCATAATAATAATATATATTATTATATCTATTATAATATATAATAAATATATATTATTCTATACTATTATTATAGCTATTCCTATTTATATAATATATATATATAGTAATACCTGCATATATATAGAAACAACACTTAAATGTATATATTTTGCTGTAATTTATAATTTATCTACCTATAATAATCTTATAAATAATATAATATATATATTAATTTAAATATTAATTCTATATACATATTATATATATTTATATATATATATACGTATATATATATAATATATATAATTATATTATATATATAATATATATATTATATATATTAGTATACTATATATAATATATAGTAGTATATTACAGTTTTACACCACTCACGGGCAGAGCCTATTCAAGGAGGATTTGACACTCAGAATATTCATCAACTAAACGCAGATTCGAAAGATGAGCCAGACACAGGCATTTAAATGTGAGAGAGATAACTTCAGCAGCAGCACAAGACCAGATGAAGAGAATGTTCCACAGAGCAGAGAAGTGGCAGGAAACGCGGAGCCACCGCAGCGATTAGCCTGAGAGTTACAATATCAACACAAAAAACTTGATTGCAGCTGGGAACAGCACCCCTTTGTGCTACAAGGGGTCATAAAGGTGGTGGAACGCGAGTGATAAGTTCTGAGCACCTGCCAGCTGCGGTACCTGTAGAAAAAAAGATAAAACAACCAATATCGCGCGGCAAAAGATAGAGATCAAGGAACTGGGAAAGGCAGGAACATTTTTATAAGCCTTTGGCCTTTGACTTCGACCCTATCCAAAAAAGCCGGGTACAAGCATAGAAGATCATTAATGAAAAGTAGTAATAAAGTAGGAGATAATACAGAACCCTGGAGAACGACCATTATTGATAGAAAAAAGAAAGGAAAGTTCGCCCGTCCAACACAGCCGATAGCTTGAGCGATTTGAAAGAACTGACTAAGAGCAAAGGAAGGTATAGGGAACCCAAAGGAGGGAGCTATGTGAGAGCAGTGACGCGTGCCATTACGCGGTCAATGTTTTGGTTGTCAAGCGCCACCAGCAGTCTCTCCGTATTCCTAGGGCAGATAAACCATAAATCAGTTTAAATAGGAAAGATTTATATCCCAGTTAGATTCGACGCGCCGAAAGCGTTACTGGCGATCAGAAAGAAATGAATGAGATTCCAAAGTGAATGAGATTACAGATGATTTAAGAGATGAGAGTGAGAAGGGTTTCAAAATCTTAGTAGAATACAATGAGAGCTAATAGGGCGAATAGGTTAGAAGGATCAGACGGCTTCCTTTTTTCGGAACTGGTACATGTGCGTGCTTCCAACAGTGAAGGAAAGTGCTAGTATGAGACATAGAGAATATAGTGGAACGAGGGGAGGGGCCAGCACGGAAGCACACTCCCTTGAAATTCGGGGGAATGCCATCCGGGCCACCCGCCTTCTAGTTCATTGATTTCAGGAGCCAATGCACCCGATCAGGATGTAATCATCAGGCAAAGGCATAGGATGCATGAGAGGAGAGGAGGATGAGGGATGCCCAGAATCGTCTAGGGTTGAGTTAGAGAAAAATAGAAGGCCGAAGATTGGCCTTTTCGTTTGGAGAGTTAGCAGCAGAACCATCAGACGATAAGTGGAAGGAAAGAACAGATTTACAGAGTTGTTAGAGGATGCTTTTGGCAAGAGGCCAGACAAGATTTGTTCAGTAGGAAGATAAGGAGTGTTAGCCACTTTCGTTTGATAAAGCCGCTTTGCTCGACGAAGAGTTATCATTGCAACGATTTCTAGCTGAATGAAAATTGCCAAGAGTCAAATAGGAAACGAGATTTTCCCCCTTCCGCATGACGCGACTGTCTCTAGGCCTGAATGGCTATATTTTTTCTGTCCCCTCCTTGAAGGGGCCCAGCCGGCAGTGGTAGTTGAATGTATATATATATATAATATATATATTTATATATATACTATATAATATATATAACTACTATAATATATATATACTATATATATATATTATTATATTATATTACTATATATCTTATATATAATATATAATATAATAAATAATAATATTAATATATATATATACATACTATATATATATATATATATTATTATTATTATAGATAATATATATATAAAATATTATATATATATATATATATATATATATACTTTAATATATAATAGGTAGTACTATAACTCACATATCACTAATATTTATATATATATCTTCATATCATATATAGTCTCTATCTTTTTTTATAATAAATATAATATATATATAGTGATATATATATATATACTATATATATATATATATAGGTTATATATATAAATAAAGATAATATAAAATATTGTATATATATGTATTAATATATATATATATTATCCTATATATCTATAAATATATAGATACTCGTATAATATATATATATACATCATTATATATTTATACTATATATATGGTATATTATATATATATATATATATAATAATATTATATATATATAATATAAGATATAGTAATATATATATATATATATATATATTATATATTATTATATATTATATATATTATATTATATACCGTTTTATTTATACACTTATATCTATATATATAATACATATTATATATATATATTTATACTCTATATTATTATATATATATATATATATATATATATATGTATATATAAATATTATATAGAATAATATAATATAATATATTATAACAATATATTAAAATGTGTGTGCACTACCTTATATATTATATATATATAAGTACTATATTTTATATTTACGATCATCCCGTTATCACCACACCGCTTCACGGGCAAAGCACCTATCAAGAGGGCGTGTGTTAAACATAACTAAAAATTCAACTAACACAAATTACGCAGCTGAGCACACAGACGCACTCTTTAAAGTGAGGGAGATTAAACTTGAAGGGTACACAGAAGATGGAAGAGAATTCCACAGAACAGAAGGCTGTGCAGGAAAAGAGGAGGGCACGCAGCGAACTTTGAGGTCTGGAGGTTGCTGATATCAACACCAAAACTCATGTGCCGACACAGCACCCCTTGTGCTACGAGGGGTCTTAAAGGTCGGGGCACTGACGAGCAGGAAGTTCCTCGAGCACTTGCGCTACGTACCTATAGAAAAGAGAAAAGCACCAACATCGCGCCGCAAAGATAGGGGTCAAGTGAACTAGAAAGAACGGGACAGTTGATAAGTCTTTTTGCCCTTGACTCGACCCTATCCAAAAGCCGGGTGAAACTTGAGCCCCCCCAGATATGAGAGAGTACTCCATTACAAAGGACGGATGATAGGCTTTTACTATTACCAATATACCGTAACTGGAAGAAAAAAAAAATGAAAAGAAGTTGCTAACAGAACTCCCAGCTTCCTTGAGGGCCCGCCTTAGCCAACGTTGTTGATGTGACGTTTCCGAAGACAATTTTTCTTTGTTTATCGTTCAAGGCCAAGGATGTTTAATATTTTCGACAGAGAGACGAGAGATACCGTCGAAGAGCATAGGAAATTTAGAAGGTGTCTTGAGAGAGGAGATTGTTGGGTTTTTAAAGAATTTGAATTTCACAAGG
>JABUQX010015398.1:0-30000 GCA_015478945.1 Trachelipus rathkii | reverse complement strand
ACCCCCCCTCCCTGAATAGGGCTCCCGTGAGTCAGTGGTGACAACTGTTTTTTTTTAAACAAAATTATTTTTATAATATACAAAATATTGTAACATATATACTGGATATATATATATATGTTTTAATCTTTAGCTTATAATTATATATAATATATAATATATTATATATATTATATATATATATAATTAATATATATATATATATATATATATATCATTTATATATATAAATATATTATATATATATATATATATTATATTATATATATTATTATATACTTTACATTTTTATGTATGTTTCTCAATGTTTTCAATTTATAAATTTATATATGTATATATATATAATATATATAGAAATATATATATATATAATATATATAATATAGGTGCAAATAATAGGAGTGAAATGGCGGGGGTATTTTGTGGAGGGGGAACGGTTGTGGCCACCCTGGGCCAAGGGATGAATGAACCCAACATGACGAGGATGCCAAATGTGAGCGTTCCGTCGCCTTATCCAGTATGCCGTGAAGTCTGGCTGGATTTTTCTGGGACTGCGACGAGTTCTCACTAAAATATATTAAAGGGGCGGAAATGTGGACTTTCTTTTTGACTTGCGTCAGTATTTTCTACTACTTTTTTGTTTTCAGTGCATGTTGTGCGCACCTAACCCCCAGTCTTGGAGAGAGAAGGTGGGTGATGATGATATATATATATATATATATTATATATATATAATATATATATATATATATATACTATATTATATATATATATATATAATTAATATGTTTTCTCACCTCTGACCACCCCTCATGGGAGGGGGCCATAATCGTCCAAGTACCACCGACGCAACCACCTACTCCAGAGATCTTCCAGGGATGAAATGTTTCAGATTGTCTAGTGATAGTTAGATAGACAGGAGAGAAAAAAGTAAGATGTGTCCTCCGGGACCTGGTTACAGTTTGCAGATGTTTGTGGGTGGTTTGGTTGGAATTAAATCGTGTTTGTAAATTATAAGTATTAGGGTGGTGGCTGGCATCTTAAATTTGGACAGGTTGACTGACTGGTCTCTCGGTAGTGAGTTGATCCTGTGCTATTTTCGGGTGGTTGTTTGTTTAAATTGTTTGGTGGTCTGCGTCTTAATTAAGTTTTCTTGTTAGTGTCGTGGTGGATTTTGTTTGGTGTGTCGGTATGATTGTGTTGCTTTGGTGGGATGTGAAACTGTTTTTCAGAATTTGTTTGGGTAATATAGAACTGGTGAAAAAGGAGGTTGTTTGAGTCTGTGGTGGATGGGGTTAAAGAGTGCAATATGGCATGGGTGTTAGTGTTTGTAGGTGTCCTTTTGGTATTGTTGATGTGCATCCTGTTACGATTCTTAGTGCTTTGTTTTGTGTTATTTGGAGTTTTTTATGTTTTTTTAGTCAGCAGTGGGTGCCAGTTGGATAGGGGTAGTTAAGGTCGGACGAATGTATATGTTTGTTTATGCTGTGGTGGATATCTGTTTATTGTTTGTGAAATATGTGCCAAGCGATGGTTCTTAATATGTTCAGTTTCTTGTTTCGTAGATGAAATTACGTTGTCTGTGTGTTTTATGAAGGTGTGAGGTTTGTCAAGTGCTATTTCGAGGATTTTGGAAGTTTTCTTGAAGGTTATAGGCAATTGTTGTTTAACGTAGACTTGGGAGATGTGGATGGTTGTTTGCGTGAGGTGGAATCTGTTTTTGTTTAGCCCATGTTTGAAGATGGTTGAATGTTTTGTTGTGTGAGATTTGTGGCCGTGTTTAGTTTCTGGTGTGTAGTGGCTTGGTAATTTCATCTGAGTAGGTTGTTATGATATCATCTGCGTAGGTTGTTATGATTGTGTGGTCTGCTTGTGGTTGTAGGAGTCGTCCGTGATAGGGAGAGTATAGGTCAAATTGCCCCTTGGGGTACTCGTTATTGATGTTTACCTGTTCTTGATTTGCTATTGTGTTTGTATTTGCTGCTGTTCTTCCTTGCATTTGAAATGGAAATCCATTTCCTTTAAGTTAGTAGGGATGTTAGAATTGGTGTGATGAGATCTTATATTATTATATGTATGATAGGGTACTGTTATCGAATGCGTTTGCTGATTAGTTCTACATTTAGCGTTTTCATCCTTCTAATGACTATTGTCAATTTTATTGCTCAGTGAGTTCTGCAGGTTAGAGGCCCGTGAATTGTAGGGTTGAATATTTTTATGAGTGCGGTTGTTATAGTGTCACTTTGTAATGGTCTTTGCTGTTGAAACACGTGTCGATCTCGCAGTTATTTTAGCTAGTGTGATGAATGAAGTGCGAGTAATTAAATTTTTGTCATTCTAGCTACATTTATCTCTCTTTCGTCAGATAGTTGACAGCGAAGTATTTTGTTTAGGCTTTCTATGCGCTCAACTAAGAACGCCCGTATGCGTTTAGTGGTCGAGGCTTGATATAATGCCTACGAGGCGTCTGACGAATGGATGTCATACTTTCATATTTATCGTGTGTATTACCAAGTTTCACATTTACTAATCTATGTCATTTTTCCTACTTGGGAGCAAGTCTCTCTCCACGACACCCTCACTCAGGTAGGGTAGCACTCAGACCATAATACTGAGATACCTATACGTTATAGTAGATATCGATAAACTCTTGATAAGTACGTGTATATACCAAGGTTCATCCTTCTTATATTCATTTTACCTACTTGGTAGAGGGCCAAGCACCCTTCCCTCCGGTAGGTATGCTACTGTTCATCAGTAATCCTCGTGATCTGACGATGATGATTACGTAACCTCTTATTTTTTATACTAGTCATAGATTGTAGAATAGATAACTATTTACACCTAAACTCTCATTCATTGTTTACAGATGTTTAGGTGTTGTGAGTAGCGTGCGTGCTGGCTGATGGTGTCATAGCTCATAGCTCAATATGTGTCAATGGCTTTGAAACTGCTATATGATATAAATAATTGATATGTTTTTTTTTATGTAATTAATTTTTTTATCATTATTCTGAAGTTCTCAATAATATTTACTTTTAAAGATAATATCAAAATTGATCTTTTCTTTTTTCATATTTCTCACATGAGTTTGTCTTTATTTCTTACTTCATTTTATTGAATTATGTATAATTTATGTATTTTTTACTTAATATATATGATTATTTTATAATTTTTATTTACTACTTTCTATTGAGACAACTCCCTCGTGCAGGGGTACCAATATTAAGACCGGTTTACGTCCTATCTTCGAGTCCCTCTCTAAAATGAGTCTGCAGGGATGGCTGAGTCCCAAAGAGCATGAGTATGCCCGGGAGTGAATCCAAGTAGCCACGTACGAGCCATACGGCATTTTCTACGATCCACATCCCCGTTCTCAATTACCGTCCTCCAAACCCGAATATTATATCAACCGTATATATACTTGCATTTTGGAATATAAAGTAGTAGAAAGCAGGTAAATCAGCCAATTATTGCATGACTTCTTAATTGATACACTATGTAATGATGTCTGATACTTTTCAATGGTCCACCTTCTGAATTGTATATAAACCTACGAAAGTTATATCCAAAGTATTTTTTAAATTTCTTTTCAGTGAAGCAAAGATAATTTGTATTAATATCTTGTTGGAATATACTTTGATGTATATAGATTAACAATAGATGAGGTAAGGAACGCTTTGACTATATTCACTTAGAACCCATTCACATTTTCGATAAGTATTACTCAATTATAAATTATGACAAGACTTATTATATACTTTTCATACTTCATCTTCTATGAAGCTTCTGAAAGATTAATGACTTGAGTAATATAATATTATATATTATATAGGTTATAGTAATGGGTATTAAGTTTAACTCATGTTAAGTATTTATGAATCATCTTATATCCACTATCTTCAGTATGTATGTCTACTTTTATTACTCTTATTACAAATTCTTTGCAATCCTTCCATTTAATATCATGCAAAGAATTAGAGACAAACCTTTAATACAAACGTGAAGATTTAGCTTTTATATCATGTGATTATGTATGATCTTCAGTGAAGCTTTATACTACTTAGTATAGTAGGTTATTAGGAATCTACAGATAAACAACAGCTTAGATATAAGATAATCAATTTGCCAAGATAAATAGTAAAATTTCTCTTTTGACGATACTCATGTGAAGTCTATAATTTCTTTCAGAATTCATTAAATATAATTATAGTATATACTATATAGCTACACCATGAAGGAACTTGAAAACTATTAATTATAATCTAATAATTTTAAACATTTAAAGGCTGACAAGAGTTGTTAACAAATAAATTATACTTCGAAGTTTGCAGTTTGCATTTGATAATATGCTTGAGCTATGAGAGTAAATATCAGTTTCAAATCATTGATATTATTATAAAGTTAATATTAGTAATAAGTGATTATGTATAAGTACACTCACAGAGTCACACAATTCACAACTTTGATCAGTTTCAAAATTTCTGACTCCAACTCTACATATCTTTGAAAGCTACCGACTCTCGATACTCGCTAGACTCACGACTGCCGACTCGACTTACTCAGACTACGACTATACCAGGGACTCGGACACTCACACTCATGACTACCGACTACCAAGACTCACTACTCCGATACCTTATCATGATAAATTAGATTACCGACTACTCCGGACTTTCAACCTTCATTTATTGATAATTATATATAATTAACCAAACTCCAGATCATACCAGTACATAATTACAGGCTGTTCCTCATGTTCAGAACTATCCGAAATATATGAATCCTCTTGTCTTATTTCGAACTATATACACTCTCTTTCAAAATATTATATATATTATTCATATGAATACTTACCACTACTTTACACCTGAATCCAGGACTTACCGACTCCGACTTCGTACTCCACAACTAATGTAGGTTATAGATGACAGATGAGATTAGGGATAGTAGGGGTGTTATAAAATAATGTATGAGGTGTAATTACCGTCTGAGTATTATAATACCAATATTATTATTATTGAAATAATGAAAATATTAAGACGCAGGTTAAAGAGAAAAATGAAAGATATTTTTGCGAACAATATATTTTTCTATTATTAATTTACTTTAATTCAAGGTCTATTACGTTGGTATTTCATGATATTTATTATTATTTATAAGTTTACCTTTATAAGTTATATATATAATAATTTATATCTAATATTTATAATATATAATATATATATATACGAGATATATATATATATAACATATATATTATATAATATATAAATATATATATAGTTAATGGTTAGTATTAATATATTATGTTTATAATTTTTCTTCTTAATTTCTATTCAGGTGGTGTGTGTAAGAATTAAATAAAATCAATGGAAATAAAATAATATTCTACTCACCATCGGGTCTTTTTCTACTTTTATAGACGATTTTCGTTGTTGCTCCCCTATCATTATCTTCACACGTCATCTAATGTCAATCGTCCTGTTACCAGAGGACTTTTCGATATTGAAGTCAAACTTGACATTTTGCGCCACAACGTAGTTTTTCTCTACATTCTTGCTCGAGCCAATGTCTTTATTCCCTCAATAGAGAGATAGAATATATCTCAACTGATGGCAGAAGTCAGCGTGAGGCGTCATGCAGACATTGTAGAAGTTTGCATAGGTTTGCAAACGTCGTGTGGCTTATGCCATTCTTTCCCTCAAGGTGAGTTTTTAAGCAATTCGAAGCTACTGTCATTTCTGCTCTTAAAGCCTTATCCACAGTAACTTTGAACGAATATATTTACTTTCTTCGAAGTTTAATACAATGTATTCGTCAACTGCACGAGCTTTTTCTAAACTCTCCTTGTTGAGTCTTTTTTTAAGATGATCAATGACCGCATCCAGAATTCGAAAATATGAGACCACCCGCCAACACTTTTTACCCGAAATACTGGGTAAAAATCTCATCCATCTTCAAGTGATGGACCGTGAAGTTCTGAGGAAATGCTGACTTGTTGTTAGAAATACGTAAAAATATATGTTGTTTGACTTTTTCTTTTTGAAGAATGTTTTGAGGAGTCTCAACTTCAATTTTATTAATAGTCTGCGAATTTTATAACAGTCCCAAACTCCAGAAAACTGAGTTTAAGTTCGCTTACTTTCTAAAGTGAACGAACTCCCTCGCTCCCCAAGAATTAACTCTTCTGCTTGCATGCACTATGCACGTGAAGGAAACATCCACACATCGTCCTCTAAAATGATAACAAATTTAACTTGAGCAAATGAATTTTGAAAATGCTGGTAAATTATATATCCTATGCTCGAATATGGATCCTTTGTCGTTTTATATATATCCTCTGTATATACAACTATTTGCTAAAAGAACCGCCTCACAATAAGTACCTTAAAAACATTTCCGCACGATATCAATACTCGTATGATTATCGATATTCATTTACTATAAATTGAATATACGTTAATTTTTAAAGTTAAAGCAAACAGATTTACAATATAACGAAAATGTTAATAATTGGCAAACTACAATCACACATTTACGAACAAGTATACCTTTGTTTTCCGAATGTAGAATACTTTCAATGACCCATATAAAGGATTTCACTGACAGTACCAAGTTTATAACACCATAATGTCTATACTCTAGGTAATTTAGATATATATATATAGTATTAACTAATTTTTTATTAATTCTCTATATATACATAAGTATAACTCAAATTATATATAATCGGATAAGTCACCTCTGATCTCATTTGTAGTTCCCTCACTTCAAGAACAGTTAGTAGTAATTAATATCATATATCGTTAAATGAATGGTGTAGATACTGTTTTTCACATTTCATTTAAATTATCTATATATCAAGTTCCTATATATATCTATTAAGTTATTTTTGTTGTGAAACTTACTCTATTGAGTGTAAAGTCTATCTGGTAAGTGCCTGGCATACACCAACTAATCGCACCGGACCACGGGTGAAAAAACATAACTGACGTATCCAACGAGGCATCTCTCTTACCCTACCACTGCCTACAAGCACTGAGAAGTGACACCATAAATATTTTTTTGAGGAATGGCCTTCGTGAATAATCTCATGTATGCACTAGGAAAAGATGAGATAAGAGCAAAGATCAGAGTGTGAGGGTTACGAAGGTCCATGGATTGTGAGAGTGTACAAAATCTTGCATGGCGATTTATGATGACTAGCATGTTTACACTAGAATCTCTATTAAAACTGTAAGTTTCTCTCTTTATGGTTACTACCTGTTGTGCGAGCACTTGGTTAAACCACTCTCTCTAGTGCATGTAAGATGATTGGGCTACAAAAGGATATTAGCCTGTACAGGTTGCTACGTAAAGCATTAAACTTGTATCAGCATTTATATTTAATTACTGTGAGCGCAGAAAACATAAGAAAGCTTATATATCTGAATATCTATATCATTGCTCTAGTAACCTATGCCGGCTGCATCGGTATTTTATTCTTTTCTCTCAATGGGTATGTAATTTATATACTGAAAAATATATATATATATTCCAAACTTTTTTTTTCATTTTTAATATAACACGTCTTAAAAAACAGGCATTATGAACGAAATATATATATATATATATATTATATATATATATATATATATAATTAGCCACTAAATCATTATGTATGCTCAATATAGGAACGATCTCATCATCGGCAAATACTAAATTAAGCTACACTCATAAAGCGATAAAGTCTATATTTATGATTTCACTTAATACATACTATTTTCGCGTTATATATATAGGTACAAGAGAGAGAGATGATAGTATAACGTAGATAGGTAAGTTAATAGAGAATATTATAGAGTAAGATATTTAAGTAAATATATAATATATAGGATACTATAGAATAAGTTAATATATAGATAATATAGATTATATCATGGCTGGGTTTCAAGGTTAACCAAGATTAGAGCTTGTGCATTAAGTAGCAGATTTTGATGGAGGAGAGAGAGAGAGAACTTGTACGAGAGATGAGAGATGGTAGAACGTAGAGTTCAAAAACACTGATACTATAGCAATTGAGTTCTAAAGAGTACCATATGCCAACTTATTTACTTACTACTGGCACCTCTTGTACTTGAAAAATTTGCTACAATAGAAGTATACCACTTTTATGGCTAAAGATAACTTATTGAGCATTTTTATGGGATCAATAAACTCACTGTGCTAAATGTTATTTAATTATTTTTATTAGTTTTATTATGATGTAAAAATTAAAATTGGTTTGATAGAAAAAGTTATATTTATTTCAATTTTTTCGACAATAAATTCCAGTTTACGAATATAAATAGTCATTTTATTATATATAAATATATATCACGTTCAAATACGATTATAATATACTGTATATATAATAAAATACATTATATAATAATATATATATACAGATATATTTTAATAATTTAAAATAAATTTGTAAATATAAAATTAGCTATATAGCTCACTTAAAACACTATCTATATTATCAATTTATGAAAAAAACTATAATATAATGACTAGATTAATTTTAGAGATACAGTACAGTTCTAAGAAAAAAGTGTAGATATCCTTTGAACATGTAAGAAAATTTTATAGACTTATAGGGCCTACTATCAGTTTCGGTAATAATAGTATATCCTACTTTTCCACATTACCTTTCTAATATTATTAACAATATAATAATAAAATAATTTTATAACAAATAATATTAAATAAAATTAATATAAATAGTTTATAATAATATATATAATATATAAAGTTATGAATAAATATAATAACTAAATATTATTATATAATAGATAACTATAATTGATTACAATATATATTTATTTAAAGGGTTTCAATAGATCATTTAAATAAACAAAATAATCTCATAACCTCATGAGTATTAAATGTACTGTTAATGACTTAGATTTTCATATTTAATAATGATCTCACTCAGTTCAGATGCTCAAATATTACAAGTGAAGCTATACAACTGAATAGATCTAGTACCTTTAGATTGGAGTAGCTCTAAATATATTTTTTACATAATATAAATGGTACACTCATTATATATATTAATATTCAATATGGTGATGATGGGTGTGGCTCTCGTGGTGGTGTGGTGATAGGATGTTAATTGTGATGATCGATTTTATTGTGTATATATAGGTTCGGTGATTAATGTTGATAGATGATCGATGTAATAAATTTGTTAACGACTAGTAGTCTCAAAAAAGATATTCCCCTTAATTAACTTGATTAGTGTGCTGATATTATTCATATTCCTGTATCAGGTATTATCAAGAATCCACCATATCCCAGCTTTCACAACGCCTTGTACTGCTCTGGGTTCTCTTAATGATAGTACCGCCAACCATTAGTAGAAACGGTGCTTCAAATCTTCGTGAGTCAACCCAGACAGCTTGATAAGCTTGATACTATTGCTGACATGATCAACACGAAATGAGGCATAGATTAAAAGGGCAGTGTATACTTTAAATATTAGGACAAAAGTCACAGATCTCAATTTGAGATACCAATGCGAAAACTGGGAAAAATCATCTCAATACATTAAATTTATCACTGGAGCATATGAAAAAGATAGTTTATTATGGAATTAAATGAACGGACAAGACCCTGCATGCGAGATTTTTACGATCGAAGAGATTCTTTTGTAACTGATTTTCCCACCAGAGACTAAAAGTGCATACTCTGATAATGAAAAAATAATCCCTTCGGAGCATTAGATCTAACTTAGCCTGTAAGATTTTTTTTAAATTTTGCTGAAAGAATTTTCGAAAGTTAGGTCAATTATAAATTCTGGGACGAACACGTATTTATTTCAGAATATTATAGTTTATTTTCAGGTATAATCACTGTTACTTTACTTGATATAAATTGAACGATTAAATGACGAAATTGTTGATGCTTCTGATGCTTATATTTATAATCACACTAGTAACAAAAAAGAGTATTAAACAATAAGTTGATTTATTTATTTTAAATAAATATAATGAAGAAAGAATAAAAATTTTTACAGGTCGTTGTAACACCAAGTTGGAAAAGAATGTACTTAGCTGCGCGAATTTGTAGATGCATTGGATTTGACTATTGGAAAGTTGATATTCAGATATAACATATACACTGCTCTTCTTACTCTGAGGTTATTAGTTCCGCAGATTGTGAGGACGAAGTCAATACATCAGTACTCCCTCTATTAGTATAGCACTTCAGTATGTGGACGATAAGGTTCAATCTGTAGCTTGACTTACTCGTCACTCATCTATCTCACTCTGATCTCTTACTCTCGAGTTGAGTACGTACTCATGCTTCGTGACTGTTCGTGGCGGATAACATGCGATTCTCTCCTCTCTCCTCGTACTACTGCTTCAATCTCCTCGTCTAAGACTGATTTCTCTGCTCCTCTCTCTCTCTCTCTCTCAATTAATCATACTGGGCGCTCTCTCTTTCTCTCTCTAATGTCATTCTTTAGCAAGATTAAGTAAATGGACGAGATTGAACATCAAATACAAGTTTATATCAGACATTAGAGAAAAACACAATAGTACCTACAACCGAAAATGAGATGAAAGTTAGACAAAAAGAGTGTGTAAGTCCACATTTAATAAATGAATATTTTAGATTTTTTATGAGTGATTTGCCATTCTTCTTCACAGCAGGTAATTGCTGAGTGTTATTGCTGCGCATGTGGTCTACGTACTCTAATCTTGTATCTAGTGCAATCTTCCTATGTCTCTTATTTTTTTGACCTATAATCACCACTTTGGAGGTCTTAGCCTGATTATGGATGCTTTTTACGTAAGAGTGGGTAAGCTAGAAAGCTTGTACTAAATATGTGCAAATGCCAGTAAGAATAGGAATGTTTTTTATGCACTTATTTTTATGGCTTGCGAGCGCTTGCGTGCGAAAGATGTTATACATTTACACAATAGTAATTTAAAGTTCAGTTAATAATATTGATTCAGTATGTAATTAAGAGTAGAACTATGAGTGCTCATAATAGTATTAGTGATAATATGTATCTTCTCATATGTTTATCATAATATTATTATATGTATATGCTTGTGTATTTATGAATGTAATGAATAAGATATAATATAGAGTAGTAGTATATATATATAGGTGTAAGTGGAATATTATATAGTTATATGGGATGAATTATAGGAGAGTGGTAAATAGATATAAGTATTATAGTATAAGGGTCTCCATATATACCTAATGATTATTAGAAAATTTATTTATTGATTTATAATAATGTGTGTAATCGTAAATTACTTAATGAAGAGTATGATAGAGTGTATAGTAGTATAAGATGAAGTATTATTATATGATATAATTGTAGGTGTGAGGTATATAAATAAGTAGGGTAGGTATTTTTAGTAATAATAATTAAAAACGTACTATAGATAAGGTCTATGGGTTTCTTAAGAAGTATTGAATAGTGAATATACCTCGGTTATTAAGTTTTTATGTATAAATGTATATATGAGAATAACATAAGCATTTACTATAGAGAGGTCTGTAGAGTTAATATTTAAGATAAATGTTGATAAAGAAATAATATATGTAGATTATGCAGAGTGTAGATAAGGAATAGTATGTAATATATGATATAATTAAAGAAGGAATAGCTTGCGCTCAATTAAATCACTTGTGATAGGTATTAGTATAAAAGAACTAATCGTGTAAGTATTGCTGCATATAAGTAAGGTTTATATCTTTAACTATATGTGGAGTATGTAGTATCACCTTGTGTTAATGTATATATTATATATATAACTATATTAAAGGTAGCTCTGGTCTTAACAGTTTGGATATAATGATCGTATATTGATTCTAAATGTACAATGTGTTCAGATGGACATAAATTGAAAAAATGATGATTGTGAGCAGAAAATATGAATAATAATTATTTAGCGATCAGTGAGGTTGAATTTCAGTGAAAACCCTGGAATCAAACCTTAGGGCTCATCAAGGCCTAGTTCTCTACTCGAATAGGCATTATCGTGATAAGCGTTTGACTGAGGTAGTAAGTGTTATAGTAGGAATATACGACTCAGGTCAGGGGTAATAGTATCATGTACTATGATTTAATAGAGTATGTACTACAGAAGAAGAGAGAAATGTTATGATTTTGGCAGTTATATATATATAAAGCAAAAGTAATAAGGAGTAGTACATAATCCTATAGGAATTTTTTGCTGGGTATATATATATATATATATATATATATATAAGTTTTGTTAGAGATTTGTATTGTTATATATGTTCTAGACCATCATCATGGTAGGTCATAGGTAATGAAGCCCCACTAATTTGTAACGTAATAGTAACTCTCTAAGATAAGTGCAGTGATCTAATACTCCGTCGCGGTCCTCTCGTGATAGACTCGTGTAGTAGTGGGATTTTACTGAGGTGGTGCTAACGTAATCACTACATCACAATAAAAAATAAAGTAATATAATTAAATAAGGAAATAAGTAGTATAATATACATAAATGGAGTTTATAGAACATATTTATACTATCAAACTATGCCATTATTAATTTATTACTTACCAAATACTATTTATCTAGGGTTATACCTCTATATATAGGTGTACTTGTATTACGCACCTACCCTCCTCACAGCAGGTAGTGAGGAAAGGATAGTAGTAGGTGAATTAACTATAAATTTATATATTATATATGTATATAATATATATTATAATAATATATATATAATGAATATAATAATATTATCTATATGAAAATTCTACCTAAAGAAATATAAACTATACCATCGTTTTATTCAATGACCACATCAGTTTTCTTAAGTTTCCTTGCTTATTTTTGGACCTGTATGGTGATTCAAAATATTCTCATTGTGACTTTTGTGCGAAGAGCTCGTTATTATAATGACAATTAACTAAGTTAGTCGATCCTCACTTCATTACCAACATTATTATCTTACCGTTAAATGTTACTGATATTTTTCCAAAGCATTAAGGTCAAAAAGGTTCTTCTACTGTTGCGGTGGAACTGCTTTACAAATTTAACTGCTAAAAGATATTATTCAGGAGAGTAAGCCTATATGTTATAGGTAAATACACTCACTTACTGGTAACTAATTAAGCTTAAAATTACAGTACCACGATAGCAGTTTATTTTTTTCATTATTTCTTATAACAGGCAATTTATCTCTATCTCACAGAGTATACTAGACCACTCTCATTTTTAGTGTATACCTCAGTGAGTGTCTGTAAGGGTCAGTATTTTATCAAAGGTGGCATTTATTCAAAATTTCTATGATAATGAAATGCACTTAATCTGATATTTATATTGTACTGAATTTCACTTAATCTAACATTTTAGTTATACATTATAGTTATATACACTTGTTTCTATTGTACTGAATTGTACTTAATTATTTATATTGTGCTGAATTTCACTTAATCTAAGATTTAAGTTAAATTGAATTGTTTACACTTGTTACTATTGTACTGAATTGTACTTTGTCTAAAATATCTATTGTAATGAATTGCACTTAATCTTTTTACAAACGAGAAATGCAATGGAACCTAAGATTTATTTTATATTGAATTTCCGATCTAGAATAATTGAAATGTAATTAATCTTAAATAGAAATTGTGAAGAAATGCACAAACTTTCTTTTTTGTTCCTTACTGGGTTGTATTTAATCTAAAATATATATTTTAATGAATTACACAATTTATTTAGCAAAGATTTACTTGAATGCATCAACTAGTTCATCTTCAGTTTCGAAATAGCGAATATCTGGAGGCATTACTTTTACAATATTTCCCAGTTCATCAATAACTGAATGCACCTAAAATTTAGAAACAGGCATTGGAAAATCAGAAAATATTATGATAAAATATATCTAAGCAATAGTTAGAGGGAAGTTAATATCACTAAATCTGTACAAATCAGCAAAGATAATTATTATAATAATGATTAAGGTTTCTACCTAAATTCTAAAATCTGAGAATTTGGTTTGAAAATCATACTGGTGTTCTTTTACACAACAATAATAATTATTTGCATACTTATCAAGTAAGTAACAACAAATAATAACAAAAATAAAG
Source organism: Trachelipus rathkii (assembly GCA_015478945.1). Taxonomy (NCBI): domain Eukaryota; kingdom Metazoa; phylum Arthropoda; class Malacostraca; order Isopoda; family Trachelipodidae; genus Trachelipus; species Trachelipus rathkii. The sequence continues at coordinate 15,887 of JABUQX010015398.1, read as the reverse complement.
TTATAGTTTTAGTAATTTTTTATTTCATTATAGTTTAAAATATCTATATTATCTTATTGGATATAGGTAATAGGATATTAATACAACTTGTAGTAAAAATAAATAAAACTTCTCTAAGTATTAAAAAACTGAAATCATAAACAATAACGAAAACGACTCATTTCAGTACTTACTTCTGTAGTATTTGGCGTAACAAGTATTCTATCACCTAACAATGCACTTGAGTCAGAAGACAGATAAGCTCCATCATGCACTTCAGTGATTGGGGGATTAGGAATGTCATCTTTACCAAGAGCGAATCTTATAATTGCGATAAAATTGTCTCATGCAAATATGGAAAGCATAACAAATTCACTGAAATTTTAATTAAAAAACTTTATATTTATTAATCAAAATTTGAGAAGACTTGAACTTTTGATCTTAATAGTATTAAGAAGAATCTTCACACTTTAAATAAAAAGCCTCAGACTTAAAACCTAAAACATAGTTATATTTTGCTATATTTTCGTAATTTTGAGAAAATAATCAGTGTTATCAAGAATTTTAAAGAATGATTAATTTTTATTATCAAGCATTATTGGTACGAGATGTTATCTTGCAAAGATATTTGTGTAATGCCGATATAAAGATATTAATATATATAATCCGCTATTATATATATATAATAAATACTATATATTAATTTACTATCATATGGTCTTTTCGCGTATATCTCTTTATCTCCACTATTACCACAATATTCACCCGTTATACTTTAGTACCTATAAAAACCTATATACCTATCATTATTTATTGTGGTGTATTTTTATAAATTGCAGTATTATTTTAACCTAGCTACTTTCATACCTTCACTGATATACAAAGACGAAACAGTTCCCTACTAATATTATATTATATTACCTAATCTCATATTACTCATACTAACTATTCATATTATCATCATATTTACCTATCACTAGCGGTTTATACTTTAGTATTATTAAATATCTCACTTTTCTATATATACTATATACTGGTATATAATACTCACCTCACTGACTCTATCACTCCACGTTTCTATATTTCATCCCTGCTTACCTATATATTCTACAATACTTATTTGAATAGTTATTTATATGGTTTTAATACTATATAATACTATATTTTACTATACTATAACTATCGGAGGTTGTGGCAACTTTACTAGAACCTATATATATAATAATACAATCTCTCGCCTATATATATATATACCTAAAATACATTAGTATACCTAAATATATTTCGTATTACCTATACCGATATTAATATTTGACTATACTAATATTAATATTAGTCTACCCTCATAATATTAATTATTATCTCACCCAGTATATATATTTATAACTATATATAGTATGTGAGTGAGAGGTAGGTATAAGAATATACTAGGTTAACCTATTTACGCACACTCCTCATATAATCGAATTTTGCACTTGCGCTTTCTAGAGAGTACTACAATTGATCCATTTCCTAAATGTACTAAAAAAAATCATTACATACAAAAACTTAATTTATACCTCAAATGCAAAATGAACATTAAAAATATGCGAAAAGCAGTATCCCCCTATAGCCTCTTTAAAATGGAATGATTACAATTTTCGCGCTTTTGGATTATTCATTCATATATACTATAATAAAGTTAATTATATATTATTATTATTATAATATTTATTTTATGTATAGGTATATTATATTAATTATTGATATTTTATTATTCATGTATTATTATTATGTTATTAATTATTAACTTCCATATTTAAAATTTCATTCTCATAAATTCTTCTCTATCTTTGATGATGCTTCAGCCCATACTTATTTCACTTCTTTTAGGCTGCATCTCAGTTTAATTCTCCATTATGCGCATAGAGACTCTCTCAATATAAACTTAGAATATAATTTTCCATTTCTATGTGACCGGGTAAGATATGTAGGGACGAGTAATGATATTTGTCACAGAAAACCAGCTCGAGAAATCGGCTACCTGGATGAGAATTTCATTTCGTATATTTTTATTTCATTTTATGTCTGTTGACGTTGTAGGCCGACTTTCATCCAAATCGAACTTCCAATATTTCCTTGTCATCCAGTAAATTATTATCAATCTAAAACTTATTTTGAAGACAGAAAGAAAGACCCGATATATAAGCAAATTCCACAAGATACGCTAAATTTAAAGCCACAAATTTTAATCATATAGGGTATTGTAGTATTGTTATTAGGATGGTAATCTAAGGTACTTATTTAAAATATCCAATGAATTCTATTGAATTGGTGTAATGAGAAAGGAGGTAAAAATATCATATCGCCTTCGAAATCAATTCATTCTTAATTTCGAAGCCAGGAAGTAGATATAATTAATAAAACAATTATAAGATCAAACCATAAGGACCAAGATAGCTGTTTCGGTCAAGGAGTCAGGCTGTGCTCTTTTGAAGAGTGATTTGTTGAAGATTTCTTTAGTTCTTTTACGAATTGTTGACATCTCAAGAAACACTCTAGACAATAGGGCATAATACATTACCAAACCAGCTCAAATGAGTGGTTTTTCTGATTATTTTACGATGAAGCTTGATTTCAGCATTGCTCTCAGTGTGCCGTGAGACATGTCGAATCCCATTAACTTTGCAAATTTATTACATGTGCCAAGAACCCAAGAAAGCCGGTGGACAACTAACAGCTGAATTACTAGAAATTACAACGGCAGTAGTCTCCAGAAATTTAGTGGTCATTGACTCACATCGGTACAGAATCAGGGTAAGCTGCAAAGTCTTTCAAAACTGCGCAGGAGAAGCAAAAAAAATGCTTAAGCAATTTTGATATTAATTGGACCCATAAAAGCCCTTAAAAATCACTCTTTATGTATAACACTGAATTTTCCTGGTTTTCATAAACTTAAAAACAAATTTTAAGCTTTTAAAAATTCAATAAGATAAACCTTCACAAGGGACTGCGTCCAAGTTGCTCTGATATCAAATAGCTCTAATTTTAATATTCCAAAAAATTAAACATCATTACTTCTTGAAAACTTGTTAAAAAATTTTAAAATGAAATTTTGTATCCTAATAAGATTTTCATTAATTTTTTTTTTTTGCTAGCTACTATTTTCATATCTCACACTGTTTATTATCCATTTAATTATTTTATCTATTTTGTGTTTGATTTTAAATGTTGCATGGCAAACCAACATCCTACCACTTTTGTGGAAATGTACACACATAATACCAACAATAAAACATAACAAATCACCAAAGGCATAACCCAACTATCTTAAGCAGTATTCATCACTACAGCTCTTACAATATCCAAAGTATCTTGAAAAACTTATATCCTCATTACAATTTCCCCCTTATCCCTAAATCAGATCACAAACAGGATCTGACAAAGCATTCTACACACCACTCTCGCTAGACCTGTATCTAACACAACACATTATTATGAGTTTAAACCAAATTCTCCCCCGTCGACCCTTGTTTACATCCCTTGTGTAGCAATAGACATCAACGAAAAGCATTTGATACAGTACACAAACCACCTTTAATAAACGAAGTCTTAAACCCAGATAATATTAGCCTATCAAATATATAAATAAAAATAATTAGATAGCCAAGCTTTCCCAATCCGATCAAACAGCTTGAGTCATCCAGGTGAACCAATTCCTTGCCCCATTTCATGAATAACATTGTGAGTATAATGGCAGGTCCACCTTAGGGAGTTACTTCTCCCTTCACCTGCCACCTCTTTAACCCTTCTTTATGTGACTTCCCTCATCTGGGGTAAACCATTTCAATAATTATAATTAAATAGTAGATGCTTTGGTAATTCTGAGCCACATCAAATGCCAAAAAACCTCATCCTCAATTACAATGGTCTTATTACTCATGCAGAGAATGGTACTTAATCAATATTATAAAACCTTAGTGCGAATCTCATAGCTCTACGGAGAGTAGCAACAGAATGACCAGCATTCACCTCAATAATTTATTATTACCTACTCACCTCCAGACGGAAAAAGAATCTTTAATATCTACCCCAATTTTTCCTAGTCAAACAATAGAGTCCATCCAATAAAAAAACCCAGCCATCCTAGTTGTTTGAACTATTTCGAATACACACTATATGTTGATTCACCACCCACCCCCACCACCTCTACTATTAATGCACCAACTAAAAAATTCATATCTATTAACTTATTGAAAACAAATTTGTATTTAACGTCGTTATTAACATGAAAGAGACTTTTCACATAGTATATAAACAATAACCTCTTTCCCCTTCTGGCTAAAATATCACTAATCGTGCCTAGCTTCCCATAATATCAGCACCAAGACGTACCAATATTCTAGAAATTTTTAGAAAATACATTAATCTAAAAGGTGAAAGATTCCCAGAGATAATAAACAGGCTGCCTCCCTCTCCAACAGACATCCTCAATCGGTGGACTAAACTGAACAAAAATTCTCAAAACCACTTTAAAAATTTCGCAACTTAGACAAGAAGCATTGGCAATTTTTAACAGTAAAATCACTTTCTCAATTAAGAGTCCCCAATACACAAACAATCAAACGAGTTAACCCTCTTTCCCACACTGCACCTAAGGGAAAAAACAAATCACATCATCATTATCTTATTCTGACATATGCAGCATGCTTCCCCCTCCCACAACCACAACACATCAGAATCTTAAACATATCCACACTCAATCAACCCTAAGAAACATCTCTGCATATCAAATAACACCCATACTTCAAGCATGTCTACCCGAAATATTCCCAATGGAACAAATTTTGGACTGTCAAAACCAGTAGATAATACAATATCCCAATCTCCACTTCACTTGCACCCACTTCCTCCCTTCAAGAATTTTATGACCACAAGTTCCAAAGAGATTTATATAAAGCACCCTTCCTTTCCTTCATGTCAGAAGAAGTGCCTTTCCCAGTTGTACCACTAACGATGACAAAACTGACTTAGCGGACCTCTCAGAGCACATTCCTTACAATACAATTTTTTTTTTACTAATGCTGTAAGTACCAACTCATAAAAAACGGGTGGCACCTATTATATCTCATAGGAAGCCCACGTCGCTCGTAGGGGATTGAGCGGGGGGATTGGAGGGTGTGTACAAAGATAGAGGTAAGCCTACCATACGGGATAATATATAGTAAGAATTGTGTTAAGGGAATTGAACCATCTGTTGAAGATCATAAGGAAAAATAGTGGAACTGTAGTCTTAAGTTAAGAGAGGTCTGAGTTGAAATGAAGGTGAAATTAATCACAGGAGCGTGAGCAAGAAACTTGTGCCATAATAGAAAGATAAGTGGCGTCGCCGTCTGTGATGGGGCAATGGTTGTGAGCCTGCCAAAGGAAATAAACCCCCTACATTGACAAGATACTTTATTATGAATGGCCTATGCCTTTAACTAAATAAAAAAATGTGACTGGAAAGTGTATAGTTTAGATAAAAAATTATATGGTAAATGAACAATAGTTTTTAAAGAAAAATCTTTAATGTAGTAAATATAAATGCTTAAAAAGGAGACCGTAAAAATATTAAATTTTTAAAGTAAAATTAAACTCTGGGAACAGTGTTTTAGAAAACAAATTATAAAATTTATTACAAGATTGTAAAAGCTACATTTCACATAATTGCGTTACTTTAGAAATCTGGTAAAAAGTAACCAATATGTTAAAGAAGATATGCTAGTATAACATTATGTTACTTCAAAAGTCAACCAAGTCAGAAAAATAAATGAGCAACAAACTGGCCAGCTTTAATTAGTATTTCTTCACTATAAATTTAATATCATAATAAACTGAAGTTAATACATAATGATAAAAAAGACAAATCACCAAACATTAAGCAAACATAACATACAATACTTACGGTAATAGTTTTCTGTCTCTCTCTCTTTTTAATTAATAGATTTCTGACTATTAAGGATTTGAACTGAGTAAATGACCCAGCCTGATGCTTGTCACTCTCCTCATCTGAACTTGTGGTACCAGGTTCATCATTCATTGTGTGTGACAAAGGAGTTAAAATACTTTAACTCTGAAATAAATATATATATATATGATAACAGATATATATAATATCATAGATCACCTGATTATATAATAATAATATAATATAACTATTAATTAGATACTATATATTATTTATTCATAAAGTATATTATTATAAAGTATATCATATATAATACAAATGCAAACTTGCTCTATATATAATATATATATATATATATATATATATAAGTATATTTAATCTCGTCTATGTTCTGAGTCTTATTTAATTATGTTACATTATAGAATATATAGTTATAAATCATCAAATATATAATCACTAACTCTTATATATATTATTTCATATAATTTAATTGATTATTATTAAATATACTAATATATATAAATATATATGTACAATTATGTAAATATATATATTATAAGGAATTTATATTAAAATGTAGTAGTATATTAATAGTACAATAATAGGCTATTACTATTATTAATAATTATTATACATAATATATGGAAATATAATATAGTATTATTATAGATGTATATATAGTATTAGATGGTATTCCATAAAGCTACATAATATATATACATAATATACGTAAATCAGAATATATATAATATAATACTAATTATTTATCATATAATATAAGTACATATATATTATTGGTAAAGTATATATATATTGACATAATATTTAATATACCTTAATAGATAACTATATTTATATATATATACAAGCGTTCTTCTACAACGATACTTATAGTATAATTAGAAGAATAAATTATTAAATATAATATATAAATTACGCTATATCATTAAAAATATGTGATATAGTAATATAATATATTATAACTATAATTTTATAAATAAGATAAATAATATAGATAAAAGAGGCTCAGTATAGATGCACGTAGACGGGAATCGTAGAAATCATTCGAACAAAACAAACGCAAGATTGGGTCTAGGTTTTCGTCAACTGGTTGTGTGATCTTGTAAGAATATTGAGCTAAATTCTCTCTAGCTTGGCATAATCTTCCTGGCTTGGATATTAATTGAGTACAACCCGCTCACTTTTGCATTAAGGTGCACGTCATGCCTAATGAGCGGTGGCTGTCAATTTATCTCGTGTAATATTCTAGTACTCATATGATATAATACATAAAGATATAATCCAATTAACTTTTAAACATCAGTCTTGGGAGATATATTATAAATTACCGTATTTATCATTTTAATATTAAACTACGATTATTATAACTATAACTTAATTACTTAACTATCTATATACTATATAATATATAATAGAAATATTAATAATATTTGGTACTAATATAAATTATATATATACTATAATATCGTTTATTATGATATATTATAATATGTAATATATAGGCCCAGTTTATTATAATATTTAATATATGATAATTATATGTATTTAAGGAATAGCCATTTAACCTCACTTCCATAAACTATATAGTATATAGAACATCTATATAATATAAACTAAATATATATATATATATATTAATATAATATATATTTATATACATATATACCTGAATCTATTCATGATTACGATAACATATAATAGTCAAATAATATATCTTATATTATATATACTATAATTCTTCTGTATAGACAAAATGTTTTCAGTGTGATAGTGGTTTTGTACAATGCTATAACGATTGACTACTATACTTATTGATATTATTATTTAATATTAAATGTAGCTAATAGTTATATCTATATATATTATATTACAATATATATACCGGAAAATTATTAATATATGATTATTCTAAACATATATATATATTGCTTAGTATTAGGAAAGGTGATTCCAATATTATATTATAGAATAATTAAATATAATATTAAATATAAATACTATTTTATATATTCTGATACCAGTTGAAGAATATACCGGGATCTGGTTATTAAACAAGAAGTTACAGAAAGAAGAATCAGAACTGAGTGAAACTTCTGCGTAAAGTAAGAGAAAAAAGGAAATATCCTTCCTCATGAAAAATATAAAATAAGTTCTCCTCACAAGATCTCTAAGTTTTTTAAAACGTGAGGATTTGGAAATTTTTATCACAAAAATGAGGAAAAATAATTATTTTATGAATTTTTAAAATATTGGAATTTTAAAATTATAACGAGTGAAGATCGCTCCATAAATAAATATAAATTTGATGAGTCAGTTGAATAATTACAGTATATGTGCTATGGGTTACTCTATAGATTTAATTTGTATTTGAGGGATTCTTAGAACTTGTTTACTACTTGAAGAAGAATAATTCAAGGATCTCTTAAGAATTCCAAGTTATGCAATAACTTTTTAAGTTTAAAAGTAAACATAAGTATATATATATTACTTAATTATAAAATGATTAAAGTTTCTGTTATAAGGGTAATTCATCATTGGGAAAGTGAATTCTATGCAAGAGTTCTAATTAGCATGTTTTTGAAGCCAAATTGCAATATCAATGGATTTTCAAAAAGTGCAACTTATTAATTAAGTGAATAGGTATAATAAAAAAAATAAAAAACAAAGGATAGTTAAATAAATAAAGGTATCTTCAAGACAAAAGGAGATTACATCAAGGATCCCTTTGATTTTTCACTGCAGAATATGATTCAAAAATCTTTTGGAGAAGTGAAAGTAGAGGTAGTGTCTTATCACACTAGTAAGTGAGTTCAAGTGGTATAATACTTATTACAAAACACCCCAGATAATTATTATATTGTATTAACAACTTAACATAAGTGTTTTAATTTAATGATCTTAATTATATTAATATATTATGAATTTAAGTTTAGAAATTTATAACATTTTATGAGTTAAGGTATTTTTAATAATAGGTATTATATAATGTGGTTGTTTGAGCGGGGATTGGAGCTTGAGGTATTGGGAAGTGCCTCAGGTTGTGGGGATCCCGGTACGTGCAGCCCAAATCCAAGTGGGGTAAATAGTTATGATATAAGTAGTAAGTGGTGAATAATGAGGTAGTCTAGGATTAAATAGAAGAGTAAAGGGGAGTAATGAGTTAGGATGGGTAATAAGTAGATTAAATATATAAGTTGAGTATTGTATGAATATATGTGAGTAATTGGATGATAAATGAAGGACTTGAATAAATAATGGAGTAAAGAATATTGATACGGTTAATGTTCGTAAGAAAAAAATGTGATATTGGAATTAGTGCTTTAGGGTTTCGACAGGATAACAAAGCTGAAAGGTAATAGAAGGAGATTAGGACTTTATGGAAAATATTATAAAGGTAGTGATATATTGATTTTCGTGTAGGTATCTATATACGTTGAAAACTGAAGAGAGTCGTTAAGGGCGACGGGAAGGGTAAGAATTAAAGTTCACTGAGAATAAAAATTTGTGGGATATATAATGAGTGTAAAATTAATGTTAGCAATTATAGTATGAGTTCGATAGAGAAATAAATTGTTGTGATAGTTCGTTTTTAAATGAAATTTTCACTAATCCGGAATGTGTAGGGGTTCTTTAATATTATCGCCGCTGATAATGGCATTCCAAGTATAATGAGAGCAACGGGAGGAGGAGAGAGAATATGATATTTGGAGTGTGTAGTTGAAATGAATTTGAGTATTAAGGTAGAATAAACAATTTTTTTTTCGAGTATATAGGTAAATGATAAATTTGTATATAGGTTATGATTTGAATTTTAGGCAGGGTTAAGGGGAAAGAGTAGAGAGTTAATGGAGATAGAATAAATTATAGGGGTCCATTTTGGGGTAGGGGATAAGTGAGAATGATAATGGAGAAAAGTCTTAGTTTTATTAAATTGATTATATATTATATGTGTTGATAGAAGAATGATAGTATATTGTAAGATAATACTTGGTTCAAGATATAAGTAAAAATAGTGTAAAAATCATATAAGATTAATTATAATCATTTTGGCTAAAGTGACGCTCAGAAAAGACACCCCGCTCAGACGAAGGGATTTGTTAGTTGGTCACTCCGCAATATAATATTATGGTAATTTATTGTTTATATGTATAATAAATTTAGAAAAGGATAGGGGCAGTATATATAATTATAGATTGATATAAAATGTATTTCAGAGGGTGGCAAGGTGATATTAAGGGGTTAACTTAAATCCCACTATATTTGGTGTTAGTTGCTTAGGTAATTAAAGGGTAGTAGGTAGGTGAGAAGGTAACGGTTTATAAGGGAAATGATAAAAAAAAGAGGAGAATAAGAGTTTAGAATAAGAGTGATAAAAGGTATGGCAATGTTGTTATTATTATTATATAAAATAAATAAAATAAAGAGGGAGTTATAGGAGGTAGGTAGAGGTAATTTAGGTGAGGATATGAGATACGTTGAGTACGAAGGACGGACACATCTCAGGGCATAGTTGAGTCCGCGAGTAGGACGCTAGTATGCACTCGATATCTCCAAAGAGAGACAATTGTGAAGAGGGCGCGAGACTAAAGAGACATAAATTGTAGGAGTAAAGTAGCATAAAACGGTAGGGAGCAGGTGATAGCTCAGAAGGAACGATAGGAAGAATGTGAGCGAACTGGTGACGTGGCTCGGGAGAATGGTTCGCAAAAAAAGATTGGTTTTTCGAAGAACTAGTGAATTATACAACGGCAACCTTTTGTATGTGAAAATGGATTGGGGAAAATATAGATATATGTAAGAGGACAGGTAAATGACTGTGTTAAGAGAGGAATTATCTTAATTGGAGAGGGTTTAGAGTGAGATAATATCAAAAGAAGAGATGCTTCAGTGAAGAGAAATTTTTTGTAGAAGTCTTGTAAGAGTAAAAGCAAATAATAAATAGAAATGGTGTAGAATATATACAATTAGGTGATCAGAAAAAGTATCTATATCATGTTGTATGAACCAATAGATATATAACTGGAAAGGCACACCTCAAATAAAAAAAAGGAAAAGAAGATGGAGGAGGTATAGCGGAGAGAGGTTAAGGGAGGGGTAAGGGAAGAACAGACAAAATTTGGGGATGACCTTTTTCTTAAGATGTTATAGAGAAGAGGAAAGATTTTGTCAAGCAGAACTATTTTAATAGTTTATGTAATTGAATGATAATATGAGGTGGGCTGAAAATGAGGAGGTAATTTACATATGAATCCGTGAGGTGTATGGAGACGTGGGGAAGAGTATGTGTAAGATTCAGGAAGGAGATATATATGGAAATACACAATGGAAGAAATTTAATAATAGAGTGCGTTAAACTCAAAAAGGAACAAAAAGTGAAAGTTTCCACTAGAGTATATCACTCCGAATCCTTGAGTATGGAATGGTTAACAGAATAAGCGCCCGAGAGCACCAAGGAGGGGGAATGAGGAATGGCTGTATATTAAGGTTATAATAATATTTATATGTGATTTGTTAGAGTAGAGGGGAGAGGATTCCCACAGGATTGGAGAAGGTTTGTTGGTTCCCTGTATTAAAGGCTGAATAAGGGGGATAGGATGGAGTGTACTTAGGGATTAATTATAGAGGTATTTGGTCTTTTGTAAGTAGTAGTAGGGAAAGTGATGGTGAAGATAATAACGTTAATGATTAGAGGGTGAAGAGATTTAAACGGAGGATGAAGGATTATAATTATGGGGAGAATCAAGGAGGAAATATATTTATTATAGTAGTTGGGTAGGGGTAGTTTAGTTCTATTAAATGTTTAGGATCAAGTAATTTACAATTGAATGAATGTATTAGTGGATAGAGAAAGGAGTATATAGAAAGGAAAGGTGAAATGATGTATGTGAGGGATGATATTTTATAGATCTGAGTAGTATATGAAATTAGCTTATATTTATAAGTGAAGTGTAAGAGGGATAGGTAAGAATTATTGGAAGGTATGCTTTGAAGGAATATGGAGTAGGGGTAAATTAGGTAAAGGTATTAGGGCCTTTTATAGAAATAGCTATAGAAATGATGTTTAGAGATAGTAATTATAGTAGAGTAGGAGTGAGTGAGATGTTTGGTAGGTTTAAGAGATTGAGGGTGAAGATACAGGATGTGTATTATGATCCACCGTGGCTTTCAATTTTTATTTATGGAAAACTTGAGTGTTTGCAGAGGAATGATGATGGAGAAGTGAGTAAGAGGTAGTAGAATTGATTGGATTATAGGTACTGATAGGTGATAGATGGGAATTAAGTGAACATTAGATACTATTTATGCGGATAACTCCCTAATGCGAAGATAATTACAGTAAGGAGCTGTAGTATTATATGGTGAGGAGTATTTGAGAGAGTGTGTTAAGCGACAAAAGGGTCTTAAGATAAATCCAGGTAAGAGTAAAGTGTTAGTGTTTGAGGAGGAGGAATAAGAGGAGGACGCACTTGGTATTGGTATAGTTAGAGTAATTAAGATTAAGGAGGAGTGATTTAGGTTTATTAGGAAGAAGTAAATAGTTTCAAGATATTTAGTGAATGGATTTGGGTAAGGAAAGAGGATGAAGAGGTAAGAGAGAGGGGTGATATGAATCAACAGTAAGTTAGAGAGAAGGGAATAGAGAGCTTAATTTTAGTAATTAGGTCTGAGGAATTATGTTAGAAAGGGGTGTAGTATTTATATCACATAATACTTAAGATAAGTATGTTTGAAAAAATATGGGTTCCAGCGGTACTATATGGGTATATATTAGGTTCCTAAACTTGTGGTTTATATAAATTTGTGAATGTAGGTTCCAGGAAGAAAGTTGGAAGGTTGTAGTATATGTAATTAAGGTGATATTGAGAGCGGTATTTATGGGTTTAAGTAATAAGAGATTAGTAGGAGTATTAGGAAATAGTGGATGAGTGAATAAGATTGAAGAGATTTGTGAATTTGGAAGAAATGGTTATTGGTGAGTTATAAAATTAAAGAGCGTAGATTGACAAGGAATTGTTGAGAATGTTTGACATCTTTGAGAGAGAATGGAATAGGAAACAGAGGGTGGTTAGGAGATTTGGGAAGGCGGTAGAGGTAGATAGGAAGGATGAGGATAGAGGTAAGACCAAGAAGAAAGAGTTGATATATTGATGATATGGGATGGCACTACACTAGAGGAAATGCTGGAAGAGAGTAGAGGTCGATTCTTTATTAAGAGTGATATAAAACTATATAGATGAAATGGAACTTTGGATAATAGATATAGAATTGATAAGAGAGTTGAAAGGTTCAATAGTGTTCTGAGATTGTAAGGTATAAATTTATTGAATTATATTTAGGGAAGCTGCACGTACCACTTACCCCGCTTAAGCGGGATTAAGTGTGATTTATATAAAATAATATAAAATAATTAATTAAAGAGTTTTATTAATTTTTTATTTGAAAATCAAAATGTTTATAGATTTTATCGATATATAATATATAATATATATTATATATATATATTACCGTATATCACTAATATTATATATATATATATATAATAATTATATAATTATATATTTATAACCAATAAAACACTACATATCTCTAGTAACATATTAAGCTTGACAGGGTTAGTAGTGTTAGTATGTATGTAATATAAGTGATAATAAATACTATATATTATATATAATATATATATATATATAGATTTATAATTATATAAACTAATTTGAGGGTAATAATAAAAGAAACAAAAAATAGTAATAGGTGATGATGTTTATATTATGATCATCACCTATCGCTATTACAGCCCCTTGTTATTATGCGAAGAGAGTTGAGAATTTTCTTCCTATTTAGACTGCGACCGACTTTCGTGAGTGAGAATAATAACGTACTAACGCTTCTCAATATTTAATATTAATATATACACACAAATTTATATTATTTATAAAATATTAAACAAAATATTTATTTTAAATCGTTTTTAAATGTATACCCTTCTGATTAATCTTATTAATTTTTAAGCAAGTAAGTAACCGTGATCGAAAAATTGTACATTGCGTGATCAAATTCGCGCAAACCTATGTATGAAAATAAATAATAGTTAAAATATAACACTAATCTGAATACAAGGAAAATAAATGTATACTAAATCCCAGCATTTTAAGCCTAAAAATATTTCTTGTTGGGTATGGTTATTTTCTCAAAGTATAAGATCTTACTATTGCGCAAACTCTCTCTATAGAAAAACAAAAAAAAAATTATCTCCCTTAGATATTACTGATCAGAATAAAACAAAATCAGAAATCTATATGAATCCTACTTAATGAAAAATTCAAAACTCGTTGTATCCATATGATATCAAAATCTCCAGCGGTAATCCAAATGTCTAATAAATATTACACATATTGGGTCATCATAATTGCTCGACCATGATTTACATCTTTGGTGACTTCTATTGGCTGCAAATACTGGCTCATTATTCATCTTTAACTAATGCCTCTGCCCAAATATTAAAGATTGTACACACAAGCTGTCCTTATAACACTACAAATTTGATATCCATTACATATCATATAATGATCCAAATCTATTTTTATATATCATTAATATTAATATTCATGCCATGTCCTAAGCTTTGTTTTTACTTTTCAAGCTTTGGTTTATGCAAAGATTTGAGTAAAGAGTTTAACTGTATTAACTAATTTTGAAAAAAAAATTGCTATTCAGCCTTAACAATCAATTTTCCAAAAAATAATAATGGAAATTATTGCAAAATGAAATTTATTATTTCTCTTATATAATTTACTATATATCACTATATAATATTTATATTAATATATATTAATATTAAATAATATATATTATATAATATTATATATATATACATATATATATTATATATATATATATATATATATATATGGCCCAAACATCAACCATTATAACATTGATCTACTATATAGCTCTACTCATCATGAGCATACTCTAGCATATCTATTATGGCAATAGAAAACTATGGTAACTTAATATTTAAGTTTTGATGTTATGAGGTTTTGTATTTAGAAAAACCCTAATGAGTAACTTCACCAACAAAACTTAAGCTATTGAAGAGCTATATATATTTATATATACTGTAAATACAATTTTAAGCCTGAGTAAGTGAACTCTGTTTTATCCACGATATTACCATGAATATTTTATTATGTTATAACCTTATTTTGATATAATAAATCATATGTTAATTATTATTATATACTTTTAAAATATATATATTAATAATTATATATAATATAATATATATATATATATATATATATATATATATAATATTATATTAATTAATATATTATATATATATATATATATATATATATATTATATTATATATATATATAATATATATACTTAATATATATAATTTAATATATAAATTATATATAATATATAATTAATATATATATAATATATTATTATATCATATATTACATTATAGTATATATAATATATATAATATATAATATAATATATATATTATTATTAGGTTCTTGTAGTTTTCAAGACACTATGACAAACTTATAAGCGTCCATATAGGATAACTAATTCATGTAGTGATTATGCCAAAAAATGAGGAAAGCTTGAGAAAACTAGAATATATATTATCTTTAGTAAATGATATATTAAATAATGATTATAATTTATAGCCATTTCTTCAGCTGCACTCTTGCAATAGCTGTTATTTACGTGTTTAATGATGATTCTTTTTTTTCTTTTAAGTTAATTTAATTGCAAATACTACTTAAAAAAATAAAAAAAATAAAAATAATCAAATCTAAATACAATTTGAAAACCCATTTTACCAATAAAAATAAACAAATAATAGTATATACAGGTATATGGCCATGCCTGTTTGACACATCACCTTTGAAACACAGCTTCCAACCTGAAGAATTTTCTTTTCATACAATGACAAAAT
>JABUQX010015397.1:30000-41593 GCA_015478945.1 Trachelipus rathkii | reverse complement strand
CTGCGTATGCCCCTCCACTTCCAGAATTGCCTAAAGAATTAAAATTGTATGGAAGAAACACCAAGACCCAAGTTTGGGTAGGCATTAAGTTTGAAGATTACCTTTCGACGTTGCAAGAGAAGATACGCACGTTAGGCCTAATAACTGAAAGACAGAAAATAGACTATGCTAAGACTACAATCTCTTCTGATTTCACATCAGAGGCCCGCCAGTACATTCTCAAAATAGCTTTTCTAGGTGCAAGACCCTAGAAGACTTTTTGATTCAATTGAAGATTTTTCTCAAACCAGAAAAAGCCGAGACAATCTTCTGTTTATTGAAGCAGTTCATGAAATTTACGAGGAAGCCACATGTAACTCTTACTGAATTCATGTTGGACTTGAAGAATCTCTTATGGGAATATCAGAAAAAACTCATCGATATCGAGACTTCCTTTGGATTTACTTCTCAACAGATAAATATCTTAATTATGACTAAGATTTTAGAGAGTATGGAAGAGCTCAGAGATCATCGAAGACTTAGAGAAAAAGTCTTAAAAGTCTTTAATCCAGACTTGAGTTTCGTAGAAATTTTAGAGAAACTCAGCCAGATAGAAGAAGGAGTCTTGTTCCAAACTAACCATAGAGCAGAACAAGATAGAAGAAATACAGCTAGAGTATTCTATACAGAGAACAATAGCACCAATAATAGTGAAGTTAGAAAAGAAAGAACTACATATAACCCTTCCATGAGGAACAGAACCATGGAATGGAGAAATAAAAAGAATACTTCTAAATTTTCAGGAAAAAGGACAAGCCCTTCTCCAAATATAAGACTTAATAAGGGAGTAGTTAAGAAACTCTCCAGTAAAGAGATAAAGTCAATGGACTATTGCCTAAAATGTGAATCTTTAGGTCATCATTCTAGAAACTGTGGTTGGAATACCACATACTGCAGAGTATGTAGAAAGTTCCATGCCCGGGGTTCAACGTCTAATTGCAAGAATGCCCCTATATGGATCCCTAATGAAAATGAAAATAATATGGTAATACCATATAATAACCCCCCACTGATTTTGATAATGGGGTCAAAGCTCGAAGAGTCGAGATTAAAAATGATTCAAATACTAGAAAGCCAAACTCTTACTCAAAGAATGAGCGTAGCTATCAAGGTAAGAGTCCTAAGAAAACAACCAGAGTTCACCTGATCTCTAATCATCAAGCAGATCCAGAACATGAAGAAATATCTGAAGCTGAAGATGAAGAAGAAGGGAACGAACAGTTTTTTCCACCCGATCTTTTCTCTACAAGAGAACCAAATTTTTGAGTTCTGGCAAAGATTTAAATGAAGAAATGGTAAATAGAACAGTAATTAAAGAAAATACTTCAAGCTTAAAGAAGAGAGGTGTTATAGTAACCTCTAGCTTCTTTGGTGTAGGAATTAGACCCCCAAAAT
Organism: Trachelipus rathkii; assembly: GCA_015478945.1. NCBI lineage: Eukaryota > Metazoa > Arthropoda > Malacostraca > Isopoda > Trachelipodidae > Trachelipus > Trachelipus rathkii. The sequence goes on along the minus strand of JABUQX010015397.1, from coordinate 40,159 downwards.
TGGGATGTCATTATTTCTTTGTCAATATTTTTGACTCCAGCAAAAGGTCAGAACGAGGTTGAAGTTCATAGCCTACTAGATTTGGGTAGCACAACCTGTTTGATATCGTTGGATAGATTAAAGGAAATAGAAAGAGAAGGAAGATTCAAACTGTCTCTTAAAGAAGCTAGTATTATAGTTCAAGGGATTGGAACTCAGATGATTCATCCTATAGGAGAAGTTGATCTACTTTTAAGACTACACCAACAGTATTACCCAGTTACCTTTTTAGTGTGTAAGACTGGAAGCACTGGAGCTTGGAATGGAATTTTATTAGGTACAAGTATTTTAGCTAATCTACCTATAACAATAGACCTTTCTTCATCGCAATTAAATCTTAAAGAAGAGGATAACGAAATTAAAGTTAAAATCTTTGCCAAGTTAGGAAGCTTTTTCCTCATGAATCAAGAGGAAAAGATAACTAAGAAAGATATAAATAATAATTCTAATATAAATGACAAATTTAAATTAAACAATTACAGTGATAATTGTAAACCAGTAATTAAGAGAGGCTCTATTGAAAAGCCTACAAAGAGAGTTATTACTCAAGGCTCATTGGAAAAGCCTACAAAGGTAGAAATAAATAAGAATAATATTGTTCATCAAGAGAACAAAGAAAATTCACAACTTCCTCCGGTAAAGGAAGGATTTCATAGCAGATGAAGAAATAGAAGTTCAATTGCTATTAATAGAAGAAACCATGGCACCTGCTCAATCTTATGGTTACTTGAAAGTCAGACCTGAGAGTAAAGAAGATTTGAAACTGGAAAAGAAGTGTTTAATAACACCTGCTTTTTCCTTAGGGCCATTATATTTTGCAAACTCTGTATGCCCAGTAGAAACAATGAAGTTATTTTGAGTTATATTAATCTAAGTGACAAGCCTTTTTATTTAAGAAGAAATAAATATATAGGGAAGTGTCATCCTATTTTAGAAATTATTGAAAAAGATTTTAATAAAACTGCTATTGCTACAGAGAATAAGCAGATAGGATCTACATGTATAGTAACCTGCTCAGAAAATTTATCAGATAAACAGTTGAAGAATGCATACAGAGAAATTATTACAGATAATTTGAGTAAAGAAGAAGCAGATGTTTCTATTTTACAGAAACCTGAGCATTTAGAAGAACTTCTTGATTTGTTAATGGAATACAAGGACGTTATTGCTCTAGATGATGATGCAGTTCCTGTGTGTCCTATACAGAAGTTTGAAATAGAACTTACTCCAGATGCTCCAAAGATCATTTTTAGAAAACAGTATCGTCTCCCACATCGCTACCTGGAAGACATAGATAATTTTACAGATGCAGCTTTAAAGAAAGGATATATTAAAGCTTGCTATTCGCCACATAGTTCACCTCTACTGGTGGTGGCCAAAAAGAACTCTAATAAACCAAGAGTCTGTATAGACTATAGGTATTTAAACTCTTTCAGCGTCCCAGATGTGTACCCATTGCCCTCAATAGACGAGATATTTTCGTCCCTAGGAGGTAGTACGATTTTTACAAGTTGTGATTTAATCGACGCTTATCATTCCCTCGAAGTCGAGGAGGAAACACAGAAATTAATGGCTTTCCGTACTAGGAAAGGATTATTCTGCCCAACCAGATTATTATTTGGGCACCGCAATGCTCCAAGTACCTATGCTAGGACAATGCAAGTCGCGTTGAACCATTTATTAGGACCTATTGCCCAAGTGTATTTAGATGATGTCTTAATCATGGGTAAAAATAAGGCAGAACATTTTGAAAACTTAAAGAAAGTTTTTACTGCATTTAGAGAAAATAAATTGAGAGTTAAATTGACCAAATGTCATTTTCTACAAACTTCGGTTTTGTACTTAGGATTTAAAATAGGAAGAGACGGAATTTCACCAGATCCAGCGAAGATAGAATCGATGAAGAGTTTCGTCCCTCCAACAAGTGTTAAGGAAACACAATCCTTATTAGGATTTTTCTCGTATTTTCGCTTTTTAATTAGTGACTTTGCACTAATTGCGAAACCATTATATAACTTAATAAAAAAGAATGTTAAGTTTGAGTGGAAGGAAGAACACCAAAAAGCATTTGAGCTCTTAAAAGAGAAGCTTGTGGTGCAACCTCAGTTAACTTTTCCAGACTATTCCAAGCCATTTTTTATAGGTACAGACGCCTGTGACTATGGAATAGGGGGAGTTCTTTACCAAATGTCAGATGACGGCAAGGAAAAACCGTTGTCTTTTGTTTCAAGAGTGTTAAGAGGCAGTGAACTCAACTATGATATTATAGAAAAGGAATGTTTGGCTGTTGTCTTCTCACTACAGAAGTTTAAAAATACGGTGTTTGGTTATCCCATCACCATATTAACTGATAATCAACCTCTTTGCTTTATATTTCGCAACAAACAACAAACGGGACGCCTAGCCCGTTGGAATTTGTTTGTTAATAGTTTTTCACCAACTATAAAGTATAAGACAGGAAAAACAAATATACCGCCTGACTATTTGAGTAGGCACCCAGCAAAAGCTCCAAACGTTTATTTTTTCAAAGGAGAAAAGAAACCGATGTTACCAAGAAAAGATTTTATTTTAACAAAAGAAACTTTTAATAGGGAACAAGAGAATTGCCCTAGATTAAAAGAATTAGTTAAGTGGGCTAAGGAAAACCCTAAAACTTATCCACATATTTTTCATAAGAAAGTGTTGTATTATGCAACCAGAAAGGAACCTTATGTAATACAGGTCCCAGATAGCATGATCTACTCAGTAATTGATCAGTGCCATTCTTCACTTGGAAGTGGGCATGGAGGACAACAGAGGACTGAAAAACGAGTTAGAGAAAGATACGTTTTTCCTCATCTAAGTAAGTTAGTAAAGGAGTACTGTTCTCAGTGCGTGTCATGTGCTAAGGTTAAAGGTCCTAGACCTCCAAAAGCAGAAATCAACAGATGGCCTCTTCCTTATACTCCATTTTCTAGAGTACACGTGGATAGCATAGGAAAACTTCCCACATGTTCAATTTCAGGAGCCAAACACATTCTCGTCTTCAGAGATGTTTTGACTCGATACTGTGAATTAGTCGCATGTAAGACAAGAACGAGCCAAGAATTTGCTCAAGCTTTACAAGAAAGAGTAATATGTCGGCATTCGAGCCCAGAAATTTTAGCCTCGGACAATGCCCCAGAATTTACTTCAGCTGCCTTCAAAGAGCTATGTAAAGCTTGGAGGATAAAAAAGGTTAATATTCTGCCCTACAAACCAAGTCAAAATGGTGTAGTTGAGAGATTGAATGCAGATATTGAAAATTTCCTCCGTCATTTCGTAAAGGATAATCATAGAGATTGGTCAAAATACCTATCTTTTGCTCAAATAGCAATTAATACATCGTATAATAGATCAATTGGATCTTCTCCACATTTTGTCCTGCATGGATATATAAAGAGACTTCCCTACGAGATGCCTGATTATGTCTCTCCATTTACAAATAAATCGGAAAATAGAAAATTCATATCAGATGAGGTAGATGTCGTAGTGGAAAGAATGGAAGCAATCAGAGACTTAGCAAGAGAAAGTCTAGAAAAAGAAACAATTAAAGCTATGGAACAGCAACACAAACATGCCACACAAAGAGAATTAAAAGTGGGTGATTTTGAAAGTGGGCGATTATGTTTTTGTGAATGCTGTAAAGAAACCAGAACAAAGTTCTAAATTGAACAAAAGATTTGAAGGACCTTTTATTGTGAATCAAATAAAAGAGCCAAATAAGCTTATGCTTTCGTGTTTAAATTCAACGAAATTATTTCCGGTTCACCGGGATAATGTAAAAATAATTCCAGTAGAAAAGATTACAGAATCTCATTTTTCATTTGATAATGATGAGATTTGGAATCCAGATGCAATTCAAGAAACATTGGATTCCCCGAAAGTTACAACAGAAAGAACAAGTATGGAACCTGAAGAAGTAGATCGACAGGTAGATGATCAAGAATCTCCAACCACTTCTTCGTGGATTCCCCCTAATTTTTATGATGAACAATATGTTATACCAGAGGATTCAACACAAGAACAACAGATCCTGTAGTAGAAACACAAACTTCTTGTAATCAAATAATACCTGATACTCCTCAAGGAAGTAGATTGATTAATTCTACTCCACAAACAAGAACTCAAGTAAGAGGATATAGACCGTCTCTATCACCAATCAGACAAGAGGATTCATATATTTCAGACAGTTCTGAACACGAGGAACAGCCTGTCATTGCAGAAGTACAAGAGGATACTTTGGTAACACCACTTGCAGATGGAACTGTAGGGGATAATGTGCCAAGTTCTGAAGCACTTCCCAAAGGTGATGAGGTAACACCTCCAGAAGAAATAATGGATTTATCAACATCTGAAGGCCCAAGAGATGATAGGAAAGAAGATCCGTCGTATAGACCTCACCAGCAATTCAGAGGTCCGAGGGATGTGGAACCGAGGGTTACAAGAAGCCAAACAAGGCAAAGAGAGCAAGAATCTCCTCCGCCTCTACCACCAAGAACTGATAAAACAACAAAAGAGTCGTCTGAACCAGTGTTGAAGAGACCTCCAGTTGTTTTGCCATTAGAGATGACTAGAAGAGGAAATACGCTCCACTACTTGCCTCCTAAGAGTTAAAATCTCTTAGAATTGTAAAAAATCTTTTTGTAAATAAATATTTTATTGTATTTTATTTGTGTTCATAACCTTTAGGTTTAAGTTTGTATTATGTCATATCACACAAAATACACAATTTTACACTTTTCTATTCATCATCATTTAGTATTTAGTATAAGTATATATATTTTTATTATGTCCGTTACGAATTCGGATTATTTTTTTTTTGCCCCCTGGGGTCAGTCTTTTCTTTTGAACCTAAAAAAAAAAAAATAGAAAAATTTTAATTTTACGTTTCGTAAAATAACAACGTTTATATACTTTTATTTTTTATTAGTAACATGTTTTTATTATTATTTTTTATTTTAAAAAGAAAAACAAAATAAAAATCGAAAAATTTCGTTTTAATATTAGAATAATAAAAATATAATCAGAATTGTTTATTTAATATTAAGAATTTTTTTTTAATTTTAATTTTAATCTTAATATTAATTAGCCTTAAGCTATATAATCAGCTTGCTTTTATTTTTTTTTAATTTTGATTTTAATTCAGAATTAGCCTTATGCTATAATTAACTTTGATTAATATTAATTAGCCTGATCAGCTTTTATTGATATTAATTAACCTCATGCTATATAATCTTTTAATTTTTAATTTTTAATTTCATGATAATCAGAATGCTACAATTTTAAGTTTTACTTAAAGCTTCTTTAATTTTAATTTTCATTTTAATTATAATCAGAATGTTGAAGATTACTTATCTTTAGTTTTATTATCCAAGATCCAATAAACTTGATTTCATTTTATGAAGTTCATTTTATTTTAATTATTTTAATTATTTGATTTCATTAATTAAATTTATTATCAGAAACATATCAAACTTGATTCCAATTTTAAATTTTAAAATTAACGTAATTCTAGTATAATCATAGGTAACTTTAAAAAGAATTTAATACATTTAATTAATTATTTTCATTTTACTTTAATGAAACGGCGACCTAATTTATTAAATCGAAGTAATAATCATTTCAGACTGTAATGAAAATGTTACGTCCAGTTTTTGCATTACTTCTTTTACCTGCAGTCTTTTCCATCTCCACTAACATTAATGAAGAAACAAGAGTACTGCCAGGTATCATTTTGTATCACTCCGGTGAAGTAAATTTTATCGAAGGATATCTTGACTTGATTGTATCTTTAGAATGCCCATCAGAAATTAAAACCACTATTTATAGAACCATCAAAATGGTAGATACTTTAAAAGATAGATTTTTACCTGCGTTTAATGATAATTTTATTAATATTTCTATAAACCAACGAGCGCACAAATGGGAATTTCAACTCATTAAAATTAGAACTAAAGTAATATCCCTTAAATTAGCTGAAATTAAAAGCTTACCATGGGTTCACTCCCAAACAAGATTCAAAAGAGCTGCTTTCGAATTGGGAGGAGATATTCTTAATATTTTATTTGGTACCGCGACTGATAAACAAATTAAATTTTTAAGAAAAAAGATAAATATATTAGGAAACTTTGCGAGTACTTCAAATTTATTAGTTAATGAACTTAAAGAACAATTAAAGTCAAATACCCAAACATTATCAGAATTTCAATTTAACCTACAAAAATTAATTGCATTTCAACACAAATCACTAGCAACCAACCACATACTCAATCAGCTAGGTAGTATCAAATCATTACTTACATTAGTTGAACATTCAGTTAATAGTATTACAATGTTACATCAATTAGTTATCACTTCATTACAATTAGCTAAAACAAAGATAACTAATGATCAACTTTATTCACCCATCTTTTTGTTACCATATATACTAGAAATGACACAAACTACAAAATTACATCCTATCATACCATTAGAAGCGACAACATATCATTCATTTTTGACATACTCATGGACTATAAAATCAACCACTAATCCATTTGAATTAATTACACTAATTCCATTCATTTCAAATGAGAAATTTATTTCATATAAGTTAATTCCATTTCCAACATTCATTCCATTTAATGAAACGTCTATAATACACCAAATAATTACCTTTTCGTTAATTATGGTCAAAGGAAATATACTTATTTGCGAAATTCGGTTCACGATTATTGTCGTAACCTAGGGAAAACAGCAGTTTGCCCTCAATCACAACCTTTTACATCCATTGATGACAAAACATGCTTGCTATCGCTTTTGCTTAACTATACTACTAATTTCTCGTCATGTCCTATAGCTATCTTTAAATCAAAAGAACCCTTCACAGTAACACTAGGTCATTTTACTATTATATCTTTTGCAGAAAAAATTAGAGCTTCTATATCCTGCGAAAGACCCCATTCCGTACAGCATATAAATAATTTTATTTTTAATATTCCTCACGGTTGTACTTTTACCTCTGCTAATTATCAATTTAAAAACCCCATTCATTTAGAGAAAAATATTTCATTAACTTCATTAATTGCCCAATCTGATAAAGTTTTGTTTAATTTTTTAACTCATGTTGCTTTACCCAACATCTCTTCAGCATTGTTTCCAAAATTTCAAATAATGAAGGAAGTTCAGTGGAATAAAAGACTAGACAACATTAATAATACCATCCACCCATTAACTCCTTATCTTTCTCAAATTAAATTAATCCCATATATCGGTGGAGGAACATCTAGTATTATTTTATTCATTTTCATCATAGTGATTATTTATTTGACTTGGTCTTATAGAAAAGCATTGTGTAGAAAATGTTTGAAAGAATTAAATCAAGAACCCCAAGATATTCCATTGCAAAATATACCCATTTCAACAATTCCATTAGAGGTAACCCCAGTTCAAAATTCCCCACAGAATTGAACCCTTGGTACAACCTCCCATAAAATTTAGACAATCATTAATACCCAAACCTCCTATGCCACCACCTATTCCATATAGGCGATCTACTTCTCAAGAAGTGGAATTATATTCTAATATTGCTAATTTGGACTAATATCCTTTCTACATGACTAATACCCTTTCTGCATTTATTTTGAATTGTATGTTTATAATACTATTAGAATTAAAAATCCTTATGAATTTTAATTTTCTGAGGCAGAGTCCTTATTGTAAAATCCTTATTGTAAAATTATTTCACAATATTTGAAATCAAAAAACTCGGTTTGTTGATACTTAAAACGTACAATTCAGAAACAAATTTTGCTTCATAATCCATTTCTACATTTCAACATTTTTTGTTTAAATAACTTTTCATTTAATACCTTTTTTATTGTTTGACTCGACATTTCTTTTCATAAAATTGTAAACAGGATGTCGAAATAAGTCTAAATCTATTCCTAAATCTAGAAATCAATCTAGATTTAAATCTAGATTTATTTCAAGAAATCTATTTTTGACGTCACTTCAGGAAAAGAATTGAAAGACCGAGAGAATGGTGAGGGAATGAGAGGGAGAAACTTTAGGGGTTTAGAGAGAATTAGAGTAGGGGATTAGAGAGGGTTTTGGAGAAAACGATTTTTTAAGAAGGGTTGGATCATAGGAAAAATCCTTTGTTTGGGTCGAACAACCACTTAGATAACAGCTAAAGAATAGCGCTAAGTAGTGTTGTCAAGGCGCGAAAATTAATAGAAGTTTTTCTTAAAAAATTAAAATATATATAATATGCATTCTTTGAATATATTATATAGGATATTTTATATCATATATAATATGCAAAGATGTATATTGTTTTTCCGTTTTTCTTTTTAATTATAATATATTAAATATAAAGAAAACAGATTAAATATCAGTGAGACGAGCAAAGGAAGGTTCTCATTTAAAAACATATTAAAATGATCGTTTGACAAAGGTAATTATTTTAAATAATAATAATAATAATAATAATAATAATAATTAAATCAATATATATAATGATTTTTCTGTATTCATGAAATATTTATATTGATATATTTGGAATATTATATTAATTACTAATTAACTAATTAAAAAATTACTTACTTATTTAATATTTAGTAAACTCATTATTTTAAAGAACATTTAATTTATAATGTGTTTTCCATTGTTTTATATAGGTTTTTTTGGGACCAGTAATTTAGGATGCAATAATAAACTCTTTACGAATTGGTGCGTTATTAAAATTCCTCCATTGTGGCCAATTGAGAAAGAAGAATCTCGAATAATTAGAGGGCCACATATATATATATATATATATATATATATATATATATATATATATATATTATATGTATATATATATATATATATATTATATATTTTTTATATTATATGATATATATATATATAAATATATATATATATATATATACTATATATTATAATATATCTATATATTATATATATAGATATATATATATATATATATATATATATATATATATAAATGGTTAATGTGGGTTAAAGTGAAATTTGGGGGGGAATTGTGGGTTTTTATATGCGCGTATGCACCAGTAAATGGAGCAAGGGAGGAGGAGAGAGAAAGATTTTGGAGTGAATTGAATGAATGTTGGGAAAGTTTCGGGGTTAATGATAAAATTTGTTTATTAGGAGATTTGAATGCAGGAGTGGGAAGAGAGAAGATGGGTAGAATTATAGGTCCATTTGGGGTAGGGGAAAGGAATGTTAATGGAGAAAGTATGTTAGAGTTATGTGTTGATAGAAGATTGATAGTTGGGAATACTTGGTTCAAGAAGAGTGAAAATCATAAGTATACATGGAAGAGTGAGATAACGGGGGGGAGGGCGTTACTGGATTATGTGTGTATAAATAGTAAGGATAGAGGCAGATTACTAGATGTAAATGTATTCAGAGGGGCAGGTAGGGGGTTATCTGATCACTATTTGGTGGTTGCTAGGTTAAGGGTAGGGGGAGAGGTAACGGTTAGAGAAAGAGAAAAAAAGAGGAAAATAGAAGTCATAAAGGTGGAAAATTTTAGATGAGACATTGTGTAAGAACGAGTTTAGGAGGGGTATGGAGGATAGATGGAGGGACGTGAGAGAGACGGAAATTAGGGATGTGGAGGAGGAGTGGAAGAGATTTAAAGAGACAATTTGTGAAGAGGCCAGAAGGATATGCGGAGTTAAAAAGGTGGGAGCAAGTAGAAGGAAAGGAAGTGAATGGTGGAGTGAGGAGGTGAAAGAGTTGGTGAAAAAGAAAAAAGAGGTCTATGTGAAATGGTTGGGGAATAGGAGAAGGGAAAGCTGGGAGGAATATAGAGGGGTTAGAGTGGAAGCAAAGAGGGCGGTGGAGAGGGCGAAGAGAAATGCAAATAATGAATGGTGTAGAAAAGTGACAGAAAATTTTGAAACAGGGAGCAAGATATTCTGGAAAGAAGTAAATAAAAAAAGAAAGAAGAAGGAGGGGTTAGGAGAGAGGGTTAAGGGAGGGGATGGGGAATGGATAGGAGGGGAGGATAGGGTGAGGAAAAGATGGGGGGAATATTTTAGAGGATTATTGAATGAAATGGGTGGGAGAGATGAGGAGGATTTGCAAG
>JABUQX010015397.1:0-22500 GCA_015478945.1 Trachelipus rathkii | reverse complement strand
GGGTATATTGTCCTCAGTTGCAACATGGCGGTGGTTCAATCCCGGAGAAGGCAGTTAATTCTTTACCTTCCTATTATATGTTCTTTCTTTATTAACAACTTATATAATTGCGATTATTATAGCAATATTTAGCATCTACAATATAAAAGAACGAGGATAGGACAGGCTGGACACCTGGTGATTGTCGCCTTGAAGGGAGCTCGGTTGGCTTTATAACTGTTCTTGAATCTCAAGTTTTTTGAGAGGCTTGGAGGGATAGCTCAGTCGGATAACGCACCGGGGTATATTTCGTCCTATCGCCAACATGGCGGTGGTTCAATCCCGGAAGGAAGGCAGTTAATTCTTTACCTTCCTAATATATGTCTTTCTTTAACTATTATATATATATATATATATATTATATATATATATATATATATATATATTATAATATATATACTATATATATTATATATATATATATATATACATATTGAAAAAGTTTCACAAGAATGAGAGATTCAAGTACTTTGTAACACAATTCGAGATTTGCCAATTCGAGATTTGCCAGACGCAAGATTGAAGTTGAAAATTTAAAGTAAATTATTAGTTTATTTATTTTATTTAATTTATTTTTTTTTTTTTTTACTTTTCTCAACTAAAATTCCAAAAATATCTTTCCTTAATAGCTGTAGCTATCGGATAGTTTTTGAACTATGTGTGTCCCCTATTCTGGAGGCTGGCCGTAAAACGAGAAAGCGTGATATATATATATATATATATATATATATATATATATATATATATATATAATATATATATATAAATATATATATATATATATATATATATATATATATATATATATATATATATATATATATATTATATAATATATTATATATACATATATATATATATATATTATAAATGCGCATAAAAAACGAAAAAGTGTGGGACTTTTGACAAATATTTTAGACTCGTAAAGTGTGGGAACTACGTCCGATTTTTATCGTATCCTATCATGCGCATAACAAACAAGCACATAATTACTTATTTAAGCCAAATGAGTGAAATCCCAGCTTAGATTCTTCGCTACAAACGGTCGTGAGAGAGTGCGAGTACTTTGAAAGCGATATTAAAAGGCATAAAATTATTTCACTCACCTGCTTTTGCTTCTCGTCCAAACAAACCAAAATATGTCCAGAAGTTAGCGAAACCGGCGAGATCAACCACACATTCACGAATTGGTCAGTGGGCGGCGGGAGAACGACTGCTTGTGCTTGACTCAAACGAACAACGATCGACGATAGAGCCGATAGACACGCCATCCAGCGGCGCTGCGTTGCAGGCTTGTATTCGTATTTTAGGTAATAATATTTATTACCTAAAATTTTCTAATTCACTAACTAGTCACTAATCATTAATGATTAGGTAGTTAGTTAGATTTGATACAGATGATTTTGTTAATAATTTTGTTTTGTGACTGCGCTATGAAAAGCCGACGATCCAATCCACGTACTTATCTTTACCCCTCGGAAAATCCCATTTTACCCCTTTGCGGTTAATTACCCCCAGGTTGGGAATCGCTGCTCTACACCAACCAAGGATTTAATTGCACCATCAACCTTCTTGAAGTTCACAAATTTAATACTACACTCTGCATCATCCGTTTCCTTTTCATCCAACATATATCTTAATATTAAAGCCCAGATACTTGTTTCAGCTGCTCTCTATCTAACATAACTTCTCACCGAGGACCACCCTCACTCACAACTATAACCTTACTCTTACTTACGTTTACTTTCAAACCTCTCCTTTTACACACCCTGCTAAACCTCTACAAATCCTCCCAAACTCTCTTCAGATTAGCCACACAAAATTAAATCATCCGCATATAATAGGTAGTGCACCCTCTACTCTCTTCCATTCTCCACCATTCTAACACCATCCCCTGCCACGTCTACCTATAATTTTTTCATGATCCCATCTATATACATATTTTAATAACCAAGGAGACAACACATTCCTGCCGAACTCCACTATTAATATTAAACCAATCATTTTCGACTCCATTTATTCTTACACTTGCTTCACTATCGTCACATATAATTTTTATTCCATTCAGAAGCCTACCACCACCAAAATATATCACTGACAACATCCATAGAGCTTCCCTATTAATGCTACCATAGGCCGGTTGCAAATACATAAAACCGAAATAAAAATTATTCTTCTTCTCTCTCATTTTCTCAATCAATTGTTTAAATGTAAAGATCTCTTTCACACATCCTTTACCACTTCTAAATGCACCTTCTTCTTCACGAATTAGTCCTTCAATCACTCGGCGCATTCTTTCGACCAAAATACCATCATATATCTTCCCTACATCACTCAATTAACTAACTCCCCTTTAATTCTTGCAGTTAGCCTTTTCCCTTTTATCCTTATATAAGGGTACGATTACTGCTCTCCTACAATCCCTCGGAACCATAGTCTTCATAAACGCTTTGTTGCACAACTTCCAAATCCATTCAATCACCATCTCGTCTCCGTTCTTGAGTATTTCACCAGTAAATTCATCTATACCCTCAGATTTACCATTCATCAACTTTCTCACTCTATCCATTACCTCTTCCTTACTAATCACCTCATCCCCAAAATACCTATTCCTTCTTTCACCAAAACCCACACACATTCACTATTATCTCTTCAATATTGCCAATGTTATGCAGATTTTCGAAGTGTTCCCTTCACACTCTCCTCATATTCATTTCATCAGTTACGAAAACACCATTCTTCCTCGTTATTCTAAGCAGATTTCCATTATTCTCATTCTTAACGTTTCGCGCTTCCTTCTAGAAGAGCTTTCTATTCCCTTGTAAGTCCCCATTCATCCTCCTTTATATATATATATATATATATATATATATATATATATATATATATATATATTATATATATATATATATATATATATACATATATATAATATATATATATATATATATATATATATATTAATATATTATATTATATATATATATTATAATATATAATATAAATATATATATATAGTATATATATATATATATATATATATATTATCTATTATATATATATATATACCTCCTCTATATTATATATATATATATATATATATATATATATATATATATTAATCATTCCTACATAATGGGGAATGGGTGAGCAACATGCACCTGAAACGGAACAGTTAAGTAGAAGAACATGACGTAAGTTGAAGAGAAAGCTCCCCATACCTATAAGTGAGAGTCCATCGCAGAAAAAAAGAATCCACCTTAAAGCCTTTAAATTCTAGGTATCTAGCCAAGGCCAGACCAGGCCAGGCCAGGCCCATAATAATGCCCCATCTCAAAGCTACGCTATTTACTCTTATTATGAACCATTCTTCTTGTTTGTTGTAAATATACATTCTTTTCCACATAATTTTTTTTATTTTACTATGTCAATCCACCTTTCATTAGGTTGTCTGCTGGTCGCTTCCCACCACATTCACTATTTTGAATCTACTACCATCAACAACTAGTTATAAGAATTTAATTTCCTTCTCATAAGCTTCGTTTCATCTTCTGTTAGCAAGAACCAGCATTATTCACTTATCATGTTAGGATGTGCTCTTCCTTGGTATCGGTGTTTCATTGTCATGAAGTTTTGATGGAATCTTTCACCCTGTTTGCCTCTAACAGCGCCCATGTTATTGTGTTTTTTATAGCTTAGATTATCTTCCATCAGGTTAATGAGTCATTCCTTGGCTCTCATTGGCTGTCAGTAACTACCTAGCATGTACAGTTCTCTGATTGGTCAACACAATATATCTTTTATACTTTTGATAGTATAATAATAATAATAATTATATAATGAATAATAATAATAATAATAATAATAATAATAATAATAATAATAATAATAATAATAATAATAATAATAATAATAATAATAATAATAATAATAATAATAATAATAATATTAATAATAATAATATAATAATAATATACATTACCCTAAAATCAGACCTTAGTTTATAATTTAACAGAGCAAGATTTACTATATTTTTCTAACAAAGGGAAGATTAAAAATTTCGTTTATCAAGCTAAAGTAATTTTTCTTGCAAAAAGGCAGTGTCAAAATTTTATTTTTATAGAAAAGCCCTTTTTTATAATATATTTTATAATTTTAAATGTGTTGATGCATAAGGCATAGAATCTTGTTATACCGCTTAGCGCAAACGAGTATAAACTAATATTCTATACAATAGTTTATTGCGAACGCGAGGCCTCATTTTTCTCTTACACTTTCAGGCGAGATCGTTAAATCACATTTGCTTCCTTTACATCGTTATTTCATAGGTCGTATAATACATTATTGTCCTTACTTATTTGGGACTAGATGTTACACATCTTCAACGCCCGACATTTAGAGACACACAATGCTTGCTCTTCTCTAGTTTGCGCGCCACGTCATCTCTCGTACTTTGTGTACTAATTTTTGTTGTGGATGATTCTTAGTATTAATTTTGTGAGCTGAACCACGATCTTCTCTCTTTAAGCTTTTTTAATAGCTCAGTGAATTGCAACATATTCAATACTCTAATCATTCTCTTATTTTATGTTTTTAAATTTCAAGCAAGTTTCTCTTCAGAATTCTATACCAATTACGCATAATAATTAAGAGGTCAAATATTTTTTTAATATTATTGAGCTGACACAGTGATTCGCAATAAGTTAAAATAAGTAAGCTACAGTACTCTGTTCCCTATCTCGCGATCTAAAAAGATTCTTGTAAAAAACTAAGGAAACCTCGTGATAATCATGGGACACTTGGATGAATAAGTCGCGTACGCATATACTGAGGAGATGGAGGAGGAGAGGAGCTCCGTAAACGCGCGGGAGTACGCTTCGGACTATTCCACTTTATAGGCATAGCCAGCATCAGCGGATTTGATGATTCATATTCTAAAATATCATTTTTAATGCTTATCGTTTAAAAAAAAGATGAAAATGTTTACGCTTTTAATATACATACATTTTTCTCTAAATCTAAGTTGCACACTCATCTGAGTCTAGTTGTCCTAAGAAGTGATGTTATTAAAGTCAGATCAGAGTAGTCAGAGGCAAGCCTATATACATGTTTCTCTAACACTTTCTTGTCTTTTGGAGAATAGTTGTTTTAAAGCTTCGTTAGTGCGGCATGCGATCGCTTTACTCCCAAGGAAAATCTGACAAATATTACATTTATTGAGGTTCTTTTCTATACATTATTATTGTTATATGGTATCTAAATTAGGATACATCTCGATACCATGACTCTTTGTTACTGTTGTGATACTCTTTTATATACTTAGCTATACTTCTTTTAATTTCAGTACATTTTTATTTGGTTTTTCTCTTCGTTGATTCTTTACATATATATTATGATATTCTTACACAAAAACGTTGAATTATCTATAAAATCTGTTATTTAAATTAGGTACTGACAAGCTAATATTATTATGTATTATATAATAATTATATATAATACTTATATATATTATAATATAATATTTATATATATATATAATATATATATATATTATATATACTATATATATTAATAATATTAATAGTAAACTATTATTTATATTAAATATAATATTAATTATATATATATATATATATATATATATATTTAATATATATATATTATATTAATGAATATATTATATTATATATCTATATTATATATATATTATGTATATAAATATATATTATATATATATCTAATAATTTATTATATATAATATTATTAATTATAATATATATATATTATATTATATATATAGTATATATATATAAATATAAGATATATATATATATATATATATATATAATATATATATATAATATATATATATATATATATATAATAATACTATAATATATTAATATAATATATATTTATCTATATAATATATATAATAATCTTATATTATTAAATTATAGTTAATATATTAAAGTATATAAATATATATTAATATAATATATCTATCTATATATAATATAGTATATATTATATGTGTATGTATATATATATTATATAATAAATATTATATGATGAATATATATAATTTAAAGATGATATTTATAATATATTATAATATATAATATATATATATATTATTTATAATATACTTATATATATAATATATATATATATAATCATTATACTATATTATATATTGTCGGCGCACTGTATGATATCAAAATTATAGGGGGTACAAATTATATACTTAAGAGGGATGATTCAAAAATTATGAGTTATAACAACTTTTTGGTTTCGATAAGAAATGTCAAAAAAAAAATAACTATAGTAGTATATAATAAATAGTTTAACCTGTTAAAAAAGGTTGGACGTAATGTGCTTATTTTCTCGTCTGGTTGTCCTGTATGTTGTTTTTTTACTAAGTATTTTGTATCTATATCATGAGAACCAGAGTATAGATATTAACATAAACCTATATTGGGATGATGTAACTATATGTTGTGTAGTGCTTTAATAGACGACCCATAAAGATAGATTATATAATTATTATATAAATCTTATAAAAGGCGGCCGTTAAAAGTATTTGACGCGACATTCCATGAAAGCGCATGACTCAAGGTTTGTTAAGGAACCAAAAAATACCTATTGTTGTACGCAGAAAATTGAATTATGGTATAACATTTTTAAATATAACAATTAACAAGCTTTATAAGGGATGATTTAAAATTATTAGTATTATGAGAACATCTTCAATTGTAAATAATTAAAAACTCTTCTAACATGAACAGATCACTCGTCTTATTTAATACATTCAGAACATTGTTTGACTATAACAACAAATCTACTGTATTACAATAAATTATCAGCTGTTCTGTTTTGATGTTACGTCCATTACTAATAGTTCAGTACTACTTATGCTGTGCGTTGTCTCAATTAACGTGTTTTATTTTCTTTATTTGACTATGGTATCGAATCTTACCATGTGTATTCATACTCTGAGCTAGCTGTCACATTATCTATATGTATGAAGTATGAGCACGTCTGCAATAGTTCTTAGTGTTATACAGCAAGAACGTTATGGTAACACTCAAGAGAAATAGTCGAGAGATAATTTGTTCTCAAAGTGCACTGTATCACAGCGCTCGTCTATATTTAGTCACTATTCATATCTAATACGATCTGTCTGAAACAGAAGCTACTTTCGCCACTTAATAGGCACTCGATTTGATGGATGGCAGATCAAAACTGTCTAGCGGCTGGACTGAGTTTGTTGAGTTTTCTAAAATGGATTAGTACTATAACTATCTGTTGTGGATGAAGTTAGTCTGTTGCACCCCGAAAAGAGAGGCGATTGCAGAAAATTGTACTCAGTTTGTATATTCGAACAAACTAGTCATTTGCTAGGCGAAGTTGCTAGTTAAATCCCGGGCTATCACAATATCGCATGCATATAAAGTGATACTACTTAAATTTATCAAACCCTAGACTATGACACATCGGATATAGAGTTAGTCGATGGTTTTTATGATCATTAATGACAAACAAACAGTTTTATAAAGCAATTTATATAATTATACCAATGGGCAACATAGGGCTGTGATCTATTCAAAGTATAGGGTAATATCTGTAGTACGTTAAATCTATGTCATATGTACCACACTTTCTGGCTGCAGACGACGAACACACTTTATGCTTGAGACATATGATCGTATCCAGATGACTATTGGAGTTTATGGTATACTACTATGCTCGCTATCTGTTATAGTTCAATCTCGACTTATGTCTGCTAAGTTCTGCACTGACTTGTCAGCCGGAAGGTCCTGATAATGTGTCACATAAATCTACTTAACTATTAAACAATGAGCTTCCGTGAACGTTGTTGATGATGACCGGGCTTCTTGATACGACCGATAAACTGTGGTTCTAATATAATGCATGAAAGCGTGTGTCGATTGGGTCTCTAGTAGTACTTGGGTGGGTCCTGGCGATAAATGGACAAGCACGTGTACTGATCCCGACGTATGCTTTTGTATCCGGCTATTTCAGTTTGGTAGGTCGAGCCTAGTGCTTGGGTCGGTGCAGTTGTGTCGGTGCGTGTCATAGGAGTCAGGGTAACAAAATGGATCGAGACATGAATCTGTGGACAGATATGTAAGAACTTAAGTATCTAGCTCTTGATTGCTGCATTGTCTTCTCGACTCTGACCCTCTTTAGGGTGATGATAGTCAGAGTCTTCACCTGGATTGATTGACTCAGATCTCAAACGATAACACAACTCTGGAATTATTAATGACGGGTCCGCAATCCGATGAGAGACTCTGGAACCGTGCATTTGGGGAAACGTGATTGCATTTTCAAACTACATATTTAGTCTTTTGACTATCAATTTGTAGTGCTTAACTAGCAATGCATATTTTTATGGCTAGATCTGAACTGAAACAATATCATAACGTTATAATAGTACCACTCGCTCCGAAAGTCTAAAATAGATGACTAGATGATCTACTCAGTTCTACAGAAGGAATCACATATCTGTGGTGAGAAGTGTGCAAGCGAGAAAAGTGCTCAGCGTGTACGTCTCCTTTGCTGACGTCCCAAGTGGCTCGCATGTAGTATGTTGTAACTAAATATATGACAGTGAGTCATTCTGATGGAGCTTGTGTATTCGTTCTACGCATATCAAGAAATCTTTGAGAAAAAATGCAAATAAGACACTATAACACGACTAGCGTCCACCATCGAAGTAGAGAGATGAGCAGATATGGTAGGAGCAAGTACTACTTATTAAAAACTTTTTTACCCCTTTAATTCTCGTTGTAAATCAGTTTAACATAAAAACACTCATCGTTATTTGATACGTCTTCTCACTGATATATTGTGTGGAACTGGGCGCACAAATAGTATGAGCGTCAGGAGTCTGGTTTTTAGCTTGTAAACTTTGTTGAGAAACGATTAACCGAGTCCTAAGTGTCACAGAAACACAGGAGGAATTCTGCATACTAGTATCTATGTCCTCGGGCGTAATCGCCTATTGAGGTCGAAGTACTTGACATGTCGGTTAGGTTATTTGTTACCTAAGCCTCTACTACACAGTAACGAGGATTCCGACTTATAGACGCGATTGGTTTACTCATACGAGCTGCATGAATAGCATAGGTATTACTTAGAGATATGTATATGACACTACTTCCGATGTAAGTCTAGTGTTATTTAGAACTATAACGAGATGTAGATAGAGTATCTTCCTTCGACACTGACTATGGAATCTTTCCATTGATGATCAAGTTCATTATGTATATGCTACGACTTACTCGTACATATTTAAGGCTTTGAATTCGTCGTTTTGGAATTGGTGAGTACTTTCATAATTATAGTTGTCTCACTATGAACGTACTTTCGTGATTTCGTAATTTTAAGTTTTGGTCTTTTTTTATTTATAGCCTATTGATAAGTTACGCAATAAACTATAGTAGTTGTATTCTTATATTTCGCGTATATCACACATACGTCAGTATGGCGTTAATGAACCAATAATACATCTATCCTTATCTTCTATTTTCCAAATAGTAATAAATTGTTTTATCTCGAAGTGTTATCTTTTTTAATCGGTGATTGTGACTATATATTTATTTAAACTAGTAGCCATGTGAAATATTATTACGTTATTGGAAAATTAAGTATTTGACCTTTATTTCACGTTATTAACACGTCGTATAGGTACTCAGCGACTATTCATATTGTATTAGTAGTCTTGGTGGAAAGTGTGAAAGTACTTTGGTAGCTTGTGCACCTGCGGCGAAAATGTGCAAATGTAAATAAGTTTGTTTTCATTGACACAGAAACTCATTTTCCTCATCTATTTGTTCCTCTATATCGACTTTATCTTATCTCAACATTCTAAACTAAGATCCCGCTTCAAAAATTTGTACCACTAATTATGTTCTATCATAGATTTGTATTCAGCATCCTTATATATGTGTTTCAAATTTTTTTTTAAATTTCTGAATTTCTGGTTATTTTCTTATTTCTATCTAGCTAGGATACATGCAATAGAAGAGTAGATTATTCTATATTCTTATATGATGAGTTTCCGAAAATGTTTGATTTACTTATAGAGTAATATAAATCATTGAAGAATCTAAGATATAGGTTGCGTTACATTGGATTTGAATGAGAGATTTTTTATGCCATAATTTTATTTGGCTAAAATGTTCCAAAAAAATTACTATTAATATTGATTTATTCTTATCAGTAACAATCGTGTTTCGCATAAACCAAGAGGCTCCCTTAAGGGTAGCTTCTTCTACTTGCAAAATTTCTCTTCGTTCTGTAACGTGCTATAGGAAATTGTGTGAGAGAATATGGTTCAGTATCCACCACGTTTGGAGAAATTGCTAGTACTCTTCGATAATATTGTTCTTAGGATAACAGTTCTATTTGGTCACATTAATGACTCATAAGATTACCTACTTCACAAAGCAGTAATTAATATTACTTTATAATAATAGTAAAATATTTGAGTAAAAATAATTAGATATATTATACACTCTAATTATAAGGTTGTTAAATCTATAACTATAGTAATTATATATATTTATGTTTTTATTATATATTATCCATCGAATTAGACCCTTTGTGGTAGCCTACCTTGTTCTGACTATTTCTTCCTCGTATCCCTCACCGACGTCTAAAGTTCCGTAAGACGCCGACCAGTTACTAGCTATTTTATGACAGTGACCATCAAAGTATATATATATAGTAATTACAATATTTTTTATTTGTATACTTTACAACGGACCTAGCCTTATGAATTACTTAGATGAACTCTAATATAAGTACTACTGCCCTGTATTTATAATTCCTTACTATTATACTCAATATGGGTCATTTAAGTATAGTGTAACGTAATGCCTACACTTTTGCGTTACCTTTATCGTGGTCACCGTTTGGCCTATATTGGTCACCCCGTATTGATCTGTTTCAGCTGAGCATTCTATCCTTTCCCTTGAACTCTACGCCCTCATTTTTATCTACTCATTAGTCTTTCCGGTACTGGTCTATCTGTATGTATCTAGATAAGCTACTATTATTTCCCTATATGTTAACGTTTTATCTTTCACTGTCCGTTAGTAGTCTTTTTGCCTTCGAGTACTACAGCGTGTTTACAATACAAGTATCATAGCTACCCTTCGCGTTTTTGAGGCCTATTACATAGTGTATTCGTAGTTCCTTGATTTTATACTTCTATATTAATATTAATCTTTATTATGTTATCTATATATAATATTTATATTCACATATATATATAATGATAATATATATTTTTATTTTCTTTTATATAATTATTCTTTTATTATTCTATATTATTTATATTTTATTTATATTATATATCTCTGTTATATATATTAATATATTATATATATTATATTATATATTAATATATCTTATATTTTTATTATATATTTTATTAGTTATATTATAAATATCTATATCTTATCTATAATATATCTATATATTAATTATTATATATGATTTATATATTTATATATATATATTTTTACTATTATACGGTACATATATATAAATATATATATATATATATATATATAATATAATATTATATATTATATATATATATATATATATAATATATATATATATAATATATAATTCAAACCATAAAGGAAGTGAACACAACTGAACGGCCAAAGGTCACGTCAAGAATGTTGCACCGATATTGCATTTTGCACATTGGTTTTTCAAGCTGACGTGTCCCAAAGATTAGGGTTTTTAAGTGGTGAGACCGAATTAAGGTCTGGAAGACCGTTTTAAGAGGTTTAGCCTCCCAAAAGGGGGCGGAGCCCAAAAGGGCTTTTTGTTCTAGAAGGTTTTAAATGATCGGTTGATCATTTTTGACTGCTCCAATCGATTTATCGTGATGCGATTACCCTAAATCGATCTTAAATCGTCTATTCTTATCTCTGATTGTCAATATTTCACTTTTTGAAGAAAAAAAAATCTACTCGAAAGAATAATCATTTACGAATAATTACATCGATTATCGTGTAGTATTGTCTACATCGTTGGATCCTCAACGAGCTTTTTCTCAAAGTAAAATTAGAGTTAATAGGTCGTGAAACTTGGAATTAATGTTAGGTATGGGATAAGGATGAAATCCTGTGTAAATTTCAAGTCCTCTAGGATGTATATATAAGGGGTACCCCGAGAAGCGAAGTAGAAATATAACGGCTGTCCCTTCGTGTGTGTGTATCGGTGAGCAAGATAAGCTTAATCGATTTCTCAATCGAACAGGTGATCACAGGCGCAAAGTTTGGTGACCGTACGTCCCTCAGGGGTGTCATCCCCCCTAGCCACAAGGATCAAATTCCGTCCTGACAAATCCTGTTAGGCCTACGGTATCGGGCTAAGAATTAAAGGGATGTAGCTCTATGATCGATGCAATTCCTCGTCGGAGACGGATACGGTTTCTCTGCTCCCCCTGCCATACATGGGGGAAATGGGCTCCGTAAAAAATGAAAACTAATCGGCAGAAGAGATAGGGAAGAGGATTCGGAGTCGGAGACGGAGTCGGAGACGAGACAGAGTTGGAGTCGGTTCGGAGACGGATCGGAGTTGGGTTCAGCTTCGCTGAGTCCATGGACCCCACCGGAGATGGGTCCCTTCCTGAAAAAAGGAAGAAAGGAATGAAATTGAAAAAGAAGAAGGAGAAGAAGAAGAAAGGAAGAAGAGGAGGAAAAGGAAGAGGAGGTAGGAAAGGAAGAAGAAGAATGAAAAAAGAACAGAGTATGAGGAGAAAAGATAATACCACGGTGCTGGAGCGCACTATGGTACATTGGCCGTTAATGGGTTAATAATACAAGATCATTACTGGTTTACATAACTACTTCTGTCTAACTGGTGCCATATTGTCAATTGGCATTGCAATTCTTGCCAGAGATATGACTTTTATTTT
The DNA here is from genome assembly GCA_015478945.1 of Trachelipus rathkii. Lineage (NCBI taxonomy): Eukaryota > Metazoa > Arthropoda > Malacostraca > Isopoda > Trachelipodidae > Trachelipus > Trachelipus rathkii. The sequence continues at coordinate 9,488 of JABUQX010015397.1, read as the reverse complement.
CAAAATCCTTAAATTAATTTTTATAGAGCTGAAACAAATTAAGGCCTTTTTATAAACATTCAGCTAGTATATATTTTTTTACTAAGTTGAAAGAAGTACATTCGGTTTAGTTTATTATAATAAGCTTTGGCAATTATATTTATCTTTTGTGCTAACTTTATTTTTTAAATTTTTATTCTTTTAGCATATTTTCATTTCCATGTCTAAACTTTACTTAAAATTTTTTATTGGTTGGAATCATTAGGGTGACTTTTTTTAATTTTTTTTTTATTTTTCTGTACTATTTTTTTCGGTTTGAATTTTAAGATAGTAATATCTAATGTTTAATTTCTTTATTTAATTTTTTAATTTTTTTTAATTTTTATATTTCTAATTTAATCTTTTCTATTTAACAAATTATGTTTTACAATTATACAGGAGTTTAAGGTTTTTACATAAGTTTTATTTTGCCAACTTTATATGCTCTTAGTTCAATCACTTGTTGATATTTTTTTTTTTTTTTTTTTTTTTTTTTTTTTTTTTTAAATTATTATTTTTTTTTTATTTATTTCTTTAAAACTTTTTTGTTTTGTTAAAATTTTATACTTTTCATTTTAATAACGTAAAAATTTACGTTTTCCACCCCCCAAATCCAGTAAATCAGTTAATTCAAATCAATCACCCACCTTCCCCCATTCTTGTGGCCTATATTGATCTATTGATCCTAATTGATCAGTCACATGTTCCGAGTGTTCTTTTTGATAAACTAACATAAAATCAAGTTCTTTATACAAAATCAACGAATCATGATTCTATACAAATTTTCACATTAATCAAAGCTAACATGACATCATCTGAACTAAGAAAAATACTGTACAAAGACAAACCTAATAAATTAACACATGAATACTGTTAGACATTACAAATCCACACTTAAAGCACCAGTAAAGAAACTAAACATGTGCACGAAAACGTGTCTTTCTTAATTTTTGAAGCATACATCTACCATATTATCGTTAATCGTACACTGACACAGTAAACATTAGCAAAAATTTATCACAACACAATGGATAATTATCATACTGATAAAACAATATACTCTAACGTAATAAGTTTTCCACCATCATAAAGCTAACATGAACTACATAAAAAATGTGCAAAGACAAACTGACACGCCTTAGCCCGAAAAACTGTATCATTAACAAAGTTCCATACTTGACAACAGTAAAGTAACTAGCTTTACATGCAAAAACGTAACCTATTCAACTTTTTCAAGCATATCGCTAACTTCAATGCTGATTCTACATTTACACCGTAATCATTAACAAAGTTAAACGTATCCTGACCAGCCTTGTGTAATGAACTTTAAGATAAAATGGACCACCACACAAACACACAACAGCTACACACAACATTTGATGCAATAGTAAACACCATGAAATATTTTTAGGCTATCTCTTTTTAGGCTCCGCCCCCTTCAGAAAAAAACAACTCTAAACATGAAAATTGATTTTATCTTAACCATTTAATAAGTGAATGGCGATACTTATTATATTATTAAACGACTGGTAAATCTTCTGGAATGCATATATACATGAGGTGAATTGGCAACTTCTGTATAGATTTGGGGAGCTGAGTTATATATAAATCATAGCTGCGAGCTACTCGATGTGGCATTCTTAATCAAGAGATCTTATGATCAACACTTTAAGACTCATTGGATCCTGTTGTATCATCATCCGAGTTTTTTATTATATCTACACATGAGGATTTTTCAAACCATAGCTTATTCAGTCTGATAAGGATTTTTTTTCTTTAAATATTATATATATATCTACTAATATATAATATATATATATATATAATATTATTATATATATATTATTATCATATTAATATAATATATATATATATATAAATCTATGTATATAAGTATATATACTACGAAAGCTTGCTGTGTATATATCTCATTTAAAAATAACATTTTGTAATAACATCTACAATAATTATTGATACGTAAAGTAATGTAATATAATACAATGTAAGCAGAGGGGAAATAACATAAGTCTAAAAAAATATATTCTTTTCCTCTCTGAATATACAACCATCCATTTGAGTAAAAAGTTCATCCTGTCGTTATCATCGCATCCCTTTAAAAATGGTTATGTTTGTGATTGTTGTGTGGTTAATATATTTAATATAAGGGGATGAGAAAATACTATTTAAGACTAATTATATTATTGGTATAAGCTAATAGTGCCTAATTTGTTTGATATACTTGATTTAATTGCTAATGCATCATAAAATAATAATAATGATGATTGTATTCCAGGCTAGCCTTCCGATGTGAATACGCTGGGTAAATAAAAGAGAATAGACCATATTACAGACCATAAGTAACCGGCACATCTCATGTAGAGAAATCTTAAAAAATCAATGGAACTCACTAACCTATAGTTATGGTTATTGATGATAGAATTCATTTTCCATTGGACTATGAGATCTTCGAGCCATTGTTTGAAATGGTTGCTGAGTGAGGTCATTTGATGCTATATTACAAGACTGGACTACGATAGGGCTACGCCATGAGGGTGGGTATCATTTCACTTGCGATGATCAGTCCCGACCTGAAAATACTAGTAAACATCAGTTAGCAGGGATTAGCTGGAAATATTGGGCGGAAAGAGCATGATGAAGTAACACTTGGAGGATCATTCAGTCCGGTGATAAAGGACATCTTTTCCAAATTCGAAATAATAGCCGAAGCGTGTTCATTGATAAGCTAAGCAAAGGGCGATACTGTGAAACGAATGCGTTCGAGCCACAAAATTCTTAGTTCAAACATCGTATCTTAGTAAAGTTCATACTGAGAAAGGCAATGTAGGTTGCGCTATAAAGCGTACGTTTTGTTTAGGAAATAGCGAGACGAATGTGTTAATCAGGTAAAGATTTCAATTCATATATCATATGAGAAGAGGCAGAAGCAATTTGCTTAAAAAATGTGGTAGTGGACTAGTAACAGATTCTTTCATATGTAACACTGATTTTGAAAAAATCGAGAATCGAAAAATGCCGTATAGTCGTATTCGGTCCTGAAAGTAATGGAGTAAAAATACTTTATAAATCCATCTTAAGGAGAAAGAAATGACCCTATTATACATTAATAGGTCATGATGATAAATCATACATGTATAAAAGAAGATGAAGCTAAAGTTTGTTTTGAGAATACTAAAAAAACGGGCTATATGAAACGTATACTTTTGCACTTATTGCCTAACACTTTATTGTAAATACTTTCAGCAGTAATAATATTACACTGTGAACATTATGGATGTAGACAGTGTTTATTAGACAATAAGTGTCAAGGCTCATTTGATCACACCGATGGTATCAATTCCATGCGAAGTAAATAATTGACAGGTAATGCATATTATATGCATTCTTGCTTTTATCAATAAAGATAATAATACGTGCAAGAAAATTAAGATTTGCAAACTCTGCCTGTGACACAATAAATGCTGATCGCGACAAGTAATTTTCAACAACGGACTGTACAAAAGCTTTTGTACCTATAATGTGTGAATGGAAAATATCGTCCTAAAGGAGACAGAATAGTCAATATATTCCTTCACATGAAAAAGAAAATAAAAAGAAAGAGAAAGATACTAAACCGGTGGTTTATACATGTGGTTACTATGATATCGAGACATACCAAGAAAATAAAGGTTATGATGAATGAAAAGAAGAAGAATAATAGAAGTGCGTCCTTATTTACTGGTATGTCAGATTAATATGCGAAATGTGTACAGATAAGGAAGGTGAACAAGTATGCTCACATTGTGGTCAAGAACAACGAACATTTAAATTAGACGCCGAAAAAACGCCCGTAAAGCAATTCTATAGACTTCCTGATGAGATTTTTCAAGAGAAAAATCCTAAGTCAAAAGTAGTTGTTGCGCACATAATGGGGGAAAATTTGATCATCAGTTCGTATATGCATTATTACTGACACACCCAAGTTCTAGATTCTTTATAGCAGAAATCGTATAAAAAGAGGTAATAAAATAACTTCAATGGATCGAATGGAAATATAGACTTCAGGGATACGTTGCTTTTTACACCATGTGCATTGAAAAGCTTGCCTAAGTTGCATGGGTTAGTGAGAAAGATCAATTCTGCAAGGGTTTCTTTCCCTATACATTTTAAATGAAGATACATTGAATTATAAAGGACCTATTCCTGATAAGAAATTCTTCGAAGTAATAGAAAAAATGTCAACAGATGAAAAGCTTAAGAATTTTTAAGAAGTAAATACATAAGTTATAGTCAAGAATACAAATATCTTTTTAGAGAATGTGAAAGTACTGTGTACAAGATGTTTATATACTAAGAAAATGTTTTGAGAAGTTTAGAGGTAGCTTCTTAAAGAATTGATATAGATTGTCTTAGTAACACACAACAATGCCAGTCTTTTATGCTTTATAACTTTATAATTAATGGTGTTATGCCTGTGGAAAACAATTACTATTCTAGCGTCGAGAGAACCCTAAACCTTTCACCTATGGAGCAATTCGGTAGCTTATGTATCAGGAAAAATTTTAAATATTGTAAATATAAGACACGCCAGAAACGGAGGAGAGGAAGGGTTCAAAATTAAGAACAAATGGCTATATCATGACGGGTACAGCTACATAAATTGAATGAACGCTGCTTTCTTGTATCATGGTTGTGCATGGCATGAACATAAAGACTATAATAAAGAAAAAGGTACCTTCCATGACGTATCGGCTGTAGGCCGTTATACTCTCACCATGAAACCAGAAAATATGTATAAAGAAAATGAATTTAGTGTCATACGCGTATGGGAATGTGAATGGAAGGGGCAAAAGACCCAAATCATTCAAGATCCTAACAATATAGATGAAAACATAAGCATTAATGACTATATTCAACGTCTTATTAATGATGTTGTTAACAAAAATCATTCAAATCATTCAAGCGATCAAGACGTACTGAATCATTCGTACATTACTATCCTCCAACTAAAGGACAGAAGATTATTTGTTTAGACTATACATCACTTTATGCCTATGTACGGAAGCGGTTGAAGTATCCTTGTGGGCCACCTGAAAAACTAATAGGTGATAAAGTACCAGACATTGAATCATTTAAGAACACACTCAATGACAAATATTTTGTCGCAGCTTACATTAAGATTCTTCCTCCGCAAGATTTATACATCAATGTCCTCGCTGAACGAACCAAAAATATTTAATATTTTCACTCTGTTTAAAATGTGTTGAAGATAATTGCGCGAAATGCATACATGATGCGAATGAACGTGCTATTGAAGGTGTATACACAATACCTGTAATTCAGTTAGCAATTGAGATGGGATACGAAATACTTAACATATTTGAAGTTTAGTCATTTAAAGAGAAAGAGTTTTTATTTGAAGGATATGTGAACCACTTCTTAAAAATAAAAGAGGCATTAGGACCGCCAAATAATATTCAAGAAGACGATCCTGATTTCGAGGAAAATATTAAAGAGTTTGTTCGTCTTTTCAAAGAAAAGGAAGGTGTCGAACTTGATTTTAACAATATCAAGAAAAACCAAGAGACACGGTTCATTGCAAAATTATGCCTCAATTCTCTTTGGGGAAAATTTGCCCAAAATACGCCTACAAGAGAAGATATAGTATGTGCTAATAATAAAAAGGTCAGGTGTGGGAGCTAATCAATCTATCTGATATTGAAGTCCCTAGTGTTATTACAATAGGCTAAAAATTTGTACTAAAGTTGTCAAAAATGCACTAGTCAACGCACGTCAACTGCTACAAATATTTCCTATCCAGCATCGTTTCGACTGGCATATTGACGTTGAATATACGACTACTTTAACAGAAGTCAAAACAAAGGTCATTGTACTCGATAACAGACTTCTTGTATTTTTCTTTGTCCACTGGAGAATAACAGATGAAGTTATTGAAGTAAGCAGGAAACTCTTCTCTTAGGTGAATGCTAGACAGACAAAATAGCAGAACTACGGTTCTGAAGGCCATACGCTGATTCCCTTGTGTTACTGGACCTAAGTTCTTAGCTGTTTTAGAGGATATAGAACTCGGCAGATGAATATACAATATATTGTAGAACCAAGAGGGTCTTTACACATCAATAAAGATACCAAAGGATACTATTAATTTTGAATAAAGAAGTTAACGTTAATCGTTGACGTTGCTTACTCGAAAATAGTCATAGTCCGATATGAGTCATTGTACAGATGATTATCAAAACTAGATGTTACATGTGATTGGCATGAATGAAATTACAATCTGAAATGTTGATCAAAGATGAAATTATCAAGACGAACATGACGCTACCTATAAAAAGGCTGCATCGAAGAGACAACGAGTCACGAGATTCCTATGCAATTTACCCGGAAGTAACAGAGGAGGGTTATGTTATAGTGTGTCTAATATAACTTTTCAGCCTAGGAAATATGGAGGTGTTAGTATTGTTGCTGGTACTAAAATGGTCCAACACACAACCGACAAGCGAATCTTTATTAAAAATTCATGTCGCACTGCATAATATGGTTAATAAAGGTAAAATTAATTTCCATTAAATATTTTACGAATATTTATCTTATGCTCTGAATGTATAAATGCTCTTATGTTTTTCCAATGTTAACAAATATTCTGAATAATAACATGTAATAATAAAAAATGCTTTTTGTATTAACCCTTACATAAAATCATTTTCACTTGTTTCATGTTGAAATTTTCTGAAAGGGGGGGAAGGGCTAAAAAGAGATAAACCTAAAAAATATTCAGGTTCCCTTTTGCACTAATGTTTGTGTGTGTGTGTGGTGTGGTTGTGTGTGTGTGTGTGTTGTGTGTGTCATTTATTCTTAGTTCATAACAATAGTTAGGCCAATGTTGTGTTAAATTTTGGTTAAATATTAACTTTGTGTATGTAACAATCAAGGCATTGGGGGATAGTTAGAGATACTTGAAAAAGTGTGAATAAGGTTACGTTTTGTACATGTAATGCTAGTTACTTACTGTTGTTCAGTATGGAACTTTGTTAATGAAGCAGTTTTTTCGGGCTTAAGGGTTGTCAGGTTTTGTCTGTTGCATCTTATTATCTTAGTTACATGTTAGCTTTATGATGTGGAAACCTTTGTTACGTTAGATATATTCGCTGATCAGTGTATTATCCATTGTTGGATTAAAATTTTTGCTAAATGCTACTGTGTCATGTACGATTACGTTAATAATGGTAGATGGTATGCTTTCAAAAAGTAAGATAAGAACCAACGTTGTTGCGTGCATGTTCAGTCTTTTTCTTTACGGGTGTTTAAGTGTGGGTTATTGTTAATGTTAACAGTTTTTATTCATGTTTATATGTTAGGTTTGTCTTTGTAATTATTTTCTTAGTTCATATGCTATGCTATGTTAGCTTTATATAATGTGAAAACTTTGTTGACGTCAGCGAGAAGCATGACGAGAGATTTCATCAGGACATTGCAACTAAACTGTTATTGTTATCCAAAAAGACACTCGAAAATGTTGACTTTGAATCAATAGATCAAATAGATACAATAATGGCCAGAATGGTGGAAGGTGTGGTGAGTGATTTGATTTACTGATTTCTGATTTGCTAGGTTATGTAAAAACGTAATTTTTACGTTATATAAACCTGAAATTTATAACAAATTTAACCAACCAAAAATTTTACTAAAACAAAAAAAAAAAGATATGTTATTAATAAAAAACAAAAAAGAAAAAAAAACAAAAAAAAAATAATAAAACAGATATAACATCAAATTATAAATGCAAAACTGTCCTCTTAGATAAAGATTAACAAAAAGTAATATAATCTAATCAAATGAAACTTATAATAAAAAAGATAAAGTTAGAAAATTAAAAAATTAATAAAAATTAAAAAATGAAATAAAAAAATTAAAAATAAATAGATTAATACTAAAAAAAAATTGCAAACCAGGGGTTAAAATAGAAAAAAAAAATGAAAAAAAAATAACGATGTTAAAAATTAAAAAAAATAAAAATAGAAGTTAGAAAATATAATGATTATTGAAATAAAAAACATTGATTATAAAAATAACTTTTTAACAAAGTTAAAATGAAAAGTTAAAGTTATAAAATAAAAAATAGTAAACTATATAATGTTTCAACTTAGGAAAAATTCTATACTATTAAACGTTTATAAAAAGAAAATGAGATTAGAAAATATAAATGTTAGTCTTCAACATTTTAGAAAAAAACGGGTTTGAACAGAAACATGTAATACGAAGTACAATATACAGAGTTACAGTTTTATAAAGTACAGTTTATACAGTACAAAATGATGAACACTGAACATATACAGAACAGTATAAAGTAGCACCAGCAGCAGTGTCTGAGCATTAGTATAAAGACTTCTCATTCTTTCATATCTCATCTTTTCATTACTCATACATACTACCCTTTCTTCCCTCCTGTTTTGCATTCCAGTACATATTCTTGCTTTCTTTTTTTTCGCAGGGACCCATCTCCGGTGGGTCCCTGGAACCCAGAAGCTGAACCCAACTACGATCTCGTCTCCGTGAGTAGGCCGACTCCAACTCTTGTCACGTCTCCGAATCCGTCTCCGACGTCCAAATCCTTTCTCCAAGTTTCAGTCTTCCTAGCGTATTTTCTTTTTACGTGGGGCATCGTCCTCCATATATGGAGGGGGACGCAAGAGAAACGCTATCTCGTCTCGACGAGATTGCCTCATCATATAACTCACATCCTAAATTTTTGCCCGATACGTTAAGCCTAACAGGTATTTTTCAGGACGATATTTTGTAACTTGGTGTAAGGGAAGGGCAGCACCCTTTCCAAGGGTTGACTCTAACGTCACGCAAAAACTTCGCCTGGACTACCTGTACGAATTTGGAACAAAATGCTGGTTAATCCTCATCTTGCTCAACCCACTAGCACATCACAGGCCATAGCGGCGTAGCGTTATTATTTCTTACTCCTCGCTCTCGGGGGCGACCCCTCCTTTATAAATACATCTAAGAGACCTTGAAATTTACACCGGCATTTCATCCTTGTCCTCTTATACATTTACATTATACTCTCGCAGGAGTTTCATGACCTATAGATATCCTTACACTTTTTGAGAAAGAAGCTGTAGGATCTCAAAGCTGTAAAGAATAACTTGAACAGTCGATTGAATCGAATGTTAATTATATTGTAAGTTAGATTCGTTCTTCTGCGAGTTATCATTTCTAGTGCTCGATGCCAACTGCAGAGCCGCGTAGAACAGACGATTTATAAAGAATCGATTTAGGGGTAATCGATCACGATAAACGGTCGATTGGACGCCATCAAAAATGAATCCACCGGACAGATTTTAAAACTTCTAGGGAAACAAAAAATCAGCCGCCTTTGAGGTTCTCTCGAGCGTCCCCCATTTTGGGATGCTAAATCTATTGCGAAAAACCGGTCTCCGAGA